>APFE031485934.1:19606-123552 GCA_000404065.3 Pinus taeda
CTTAAAAAAAATGTATGTTGTATCAACACTTTTTAAAATCAGCATGAAAATCACTAATATTTAAAAACAAATATTTATATTTGATACATAAGAAAATTTAAATTGTCAAAAATATGCTAAAAAAAAGAATTGTATTGTGCGTGACCACTTTTGAAAACCGGGTCAATTTTTTTACTACCCCTACGAAACGGGTAATCGTATCGGTTATTTAAAGTGCCAAAAACTATGTTCTAAAAAAATATGTGTGTTGTGTATCGCCCCTTTTCAAAATCGGGTCAAGTTTTTGCTATCTCTACGAAATGGGTAACAGTATCATTTCCCGTTTAAAAGTTTACATTGTTTTTTGCTAATTATCTTAATTTTTATTCGTCTTGTTGGTAGTTTATATAATTGGTAAGATTCACAAACGTTTTTACATGATTTTTTTTTTTAGTGGAAACTTTTTTACACTTAAAATTAAGTATTTCCAATTGTGTAATTTATAATTTAAAAATTAAAATTTTAACATATTTGTTTAATTCTAAGTTTGTGATAATTTAATTTAGATTTTGTGATAATTTGGTTTTCAACTTAATTGTTTGTTAGATTACATACTTTTATCTTGCTTTTGGAAATATTTAAACTATGCCCCCAATGATAACTAAAACCACAATTAATGAAGTAATTTAAAAATTTGATAGCAATCAACAAATGAAATAATGACAAAAAAAAACATATAGGAAGATTTGCATCCATAAAATTATAGGGCCAATAAAATGCTTATGATTTAATATCATAACTTTTTTATAATAACAAATTTTAAGGGAGAAAAGCCTATTCAAAAAGAGTAAATAATACAATGGAAAATAACATCTATTCATATGTAACTATTTTTTGAAAACTAATTTAGTAAAAAAGAATATGTATGAACTATCTATACAATAGAAAAATATTTATGGTAATTTTACAATTATAATTTCAACCATATTAAACTTTGTAATTTATAAAAATATCTTTGCATTTTTTATTTAAAATAAGTCTTTTTGTATGTAATTTCATATATAAAATTTTGATATAAGATCACCAATATATAATCTATAACAAGTATATATCATTTCATAAAAATAAACATCATGATGATAACCATCTAACAATAATAAACATCATCTTAAATAAACATTCAAATTCACTAAAATCATCTAGTTATATAGACCTCTAGCACATATAAGGTCATTAGCTAGCACACAAATCTAATAATTTAATAGGGCATCATCATTGTGATCACATCTAACAATATCCCATGCTAATCATATCACTTTTTATTGGTCTTGTTGACATTTTATATAATTGGTCAAATATTAAATTAAAATTGGTAAGAGTCACTATAAATATTAAATTAAATTGCTTGAAACTCTCATAAATTTAGTGATAAATTAAATTTTATTAAAATTTAAATTTAAAATAATATTTAAATCTAAATTAATTATAAAAATTATGATTAAGTTTTTTAAATTTAACAAATAGATTGAATTTCACAAATAAACTTAAAAGATTATTTTTATATTTTTTAAATAAATATTATTGATAATAGTTTATTGATTGCATTTTCTTATTTATTAAGTTAAACATTAGACATGACTAGCACGGAAATTCCGTCGACAAATCAGCTAGACCAACAACTTGGAGTGCCCCTTCAAGGATGTAACCTCCTCATAGTACTTAAGGAGGCCTACATTCCTTTAGAGGTATGGGGTGGTTGTCGTAATAGGGTGAGGGTACAAATATCTCTCCCTCTCTTGTGCCTCCCACAATCGTACCACATTGTATTGGTTAACTCTTTGCTCTTACTATTGTTGCTCCTCTCTCCTTTAACGTCTTTGCATGGTTGACATATAAAATATATCAGCCTCATACATAATTTTTTTTTGTATTATTAAATGAAAAATGTGTTTATAGATATGGACATATAATTTTCAGTTTAAAAAATAATAATAATACTTAAACTATAGTATGCCAAAAAAACATAAGTGCATTGGACACAGTGCACCAAAACAATAGGAATGCACCAAAAATGGTGCGTACATTGACTTGACGCACTACTTTTGGTTCACATACAAACATAGCATTAGTTATTTTTATTTTTCAATGTAGTTTGTTGACATAACATTTCGCACATGTGCGTTAATTTTACATCAACGCACCGCACTAAAGCATTAATGTTAACCAACACATTGAGATATATTTTTAAATATTATGTGGTGTGTTTGGTAAAAGTAAATGCACCGGGAAGTTACTTTTACGAGACACACTGTTGTAAAAATTATAATTTTTAAAGTGGTGTATCATGTAATTTCACAGCCTGGTGTGTTTCCATTTACCAAACACACCGAATAATATTAAAAAATAGGCTGCATTAACTTTATCCACCAATTTGTGGCGATCCTTGTAAATTACATGTTGCGCCATATATTATGTGAGACGAACCTATCAAACACATCGCAACAAAAAATGCATTCTTTTACTTAATTTTAAATTATACTCCACTAAGGATTTAAGTTAGAGAGAAACATAGACATTTCCTAGACATTTTCTCGTTGGGGAGGCATGGTTGCCACGTAAACGAAAAAACAATTTGACCACCATTTGACAAAATTCGAAAAACATACAGTGAGCAACATACAAAAGGATGAAAAGCAAGGGAAGCATCGATGGCAGGGTGCTTCATAGAGGTAAAAATAACACCAGTGTTTGAGAGCTCTACAACACTACAAATGGTAAAAATGAATTTTACAGCTGGTAAGTTTTTTTTATTTAACCTTGTTTCGGTGCGCTCCAGTACCCAACACACAAGTGTGGATTATTTATGAAGCACATCGCGATTTTTTAAATTGAAAACCCTACACCATGTTATTTATGCACTGAGGAATTTAAAAATAGGAAAAACATCAGTGCTTCATGGGAGTATAGCACCAAAATAGTGAAAATGAATTTTACGACCAACATGTTTTTTAAATTTAACCTTTGTTTGATGCTATCGAGTAGTATACGCACTGGTTCTTTGGTTTCAGCTGCGCACCACTATTTTTAAATTAAAAACCCTACAACATTGCACCATGTTGTATGTGCATCACGGTTTTCGTAAAAGGCCATAGCACTAGGGCTTCGTGGGAGTATAGCACAAGAATGGTAAAAATGAATTTTACGATTGGCATTTTTTTAAATTTAGCACTAGTCCGGTGCTATTGAGTAGCATACGCATTGGCTCTCTAGAATTACTTAGCGCACTGTTATTTTTTATTTTAAAAAAATTAACCCTCAAATGGTGCACCAATGTCTATTAAGCATTAGGACGTACAGTTCTATTAATGGCACCATTGCTTATTATATGAGCAACGTACCAATTTTTTTAATTAAAAACCTTGCCACAGGTCACCATGTTTTTATGCACCAGGGATTTCGTAAAAAAGGAAAGCATTGATGCTTTTATGTGAGTATAACACTAAAATAATGAAAATGAATTTTACAGCCAAATATTTTTTTAAATTTAACCCTTGTCTGGTGTTATGAAATAGTATACGCATCAGCGTGCCTTATATACATAGTGCACTGCTATTTTTATTTGTATAAAAGATAACTCTGCAGTGGTGCATCATTTTCTGTTAAACATTGGGATCTTCAATTTAATTAACAACATTGATGCATATAATATAAGAAACACACCACTATTTTTAAATTAAAGACCCCACAACAATGCACCATATTGTTTATGCATCCGGGTGTGATGAGAGTATAACACCGAACTGGGCAAAGAATTTTACTTGACATTTTTATAAATTTAACCCTTTTCTGGTGCTATTGAGTAGTATATGCACCAATGCACATTATGTACTTAGCGCACCATTATTTTTTTATTTTTATAAAAACAAACTTTGCCACAGTGTACCATATGCTATTAAGCACCTATGCATATAATTATAATAACGCACTGGTGTGTTAGTGTATTATATACAAACCATTAAAAAACATTTGCTAAAACATTTTTCCACCGAAATTTGCTAGTGACCTCCGCAACAAATTGATTTGGGCTATTTTTATAGGGGCTTTGGCAAAAACCTTCGTTAGAGGTTCTTTTCCTTGTAGTGGATTCTCACTATCCTTCCAAATTTTCCCTACTCGCAATGCTCTACAATGACATTGCTTCCTTAGTTTTATAGGTTCACTAGTCGATTCAAATGATCTTTGTATTTTGGAAAACATTACTCATCATTTTTCCTCTATAGGGATAATTGTGCCTCCTCCCATGGAAAAAGACTAGGTAAATTGTTTGTTACTTCTTTCTTTTTAATTCAATGGATTAAAATTTACAATTGAGTTAAAATTTGGTCATTTTTTATTTTGATTTTGTGTGCTACACTTTTCGAGCTCAACTCGCACTAGAAGCAACAATGCATCTTGTGAATTTACATCAAGTACTACTATCATTGTTTCAAATATTTATATAACCCATTCATGGTGTGTTGTGATACCAAACTCATTGGAATGTTTGATGCAAATCTACTTTCGATGCAATTAATGACATTTGTAGCACTAATGCATCTTATGTCACCGAATTTACCTAATGTGTTATTAAACATAATGCACCAAAAATGGTTGTCTTACTTTAATAATGCATCTCTTCTTATAAGAGGCATGGTGTGCCTATCGATGCATTTGATACTTCAGATGCAATGGGTAGTGATAACTTAAAACATACCTAATTGATGGTGCATATTTGTTTAGAAGAGGTATTGATGTAAAAATTGATGTGTTTCATGACTACATTAACATCATTGCTATTATTGCACTACTATTATGTAAATAGTCATGTGAATATCACAAGAATAAAGGTCCTAAGTTCATGTAAAAACTCTTTTGTTGTTGTTTTGTTTTGCTATGTATTGTTCAAACTAATGATCCTTTTAATTAACCTTATAATTTCTCATAAAAAAACCAAAAGATCATGCACTTAATTGTCAACTTGAGGCTTGTATGGAACTTGCGAGTTCCATGAAACACTGTATATGCAAGCTACATTCTCTACTTTCACTAGTTTGTTTTATGGTTGTAGTATAAATGATTACTTTTGTAGATGGAGTATATATAGTTCACAAGCTTGGAAAGGCTATACAATTTCAAAATTAAAGTGATTAAAGCTACCTACTGGAAAGTAAACATGTTTGCAGAAAATTAAACACACTTGCAATAAAGTAAATATGCTTGCAAAAAAGTAAACACACGTGTAAAAATGGATGGGCTACTGGTGCATATTTTAGCCATCTGCGGAAAAATTAATACACATTTTGGAAATAAAGAAACACATTTGCAGAATTGAAATATCACACTTCAACCTAATGGGCTTAAGAAGCTTATCATTGTAACCCCCAACACATATAGAACAAACCACACAGGCATAAAACAAATCACACAAGTGTAAATGAATGAAAGGACTAATCTTTTCCAAGATAATCCATATTTTTACTGATACCAACAAATGTAATCATTACGTTGAGCACATTTATTCAACAACATGGGTGAATTCAAAGCAATCCAAAATGCAAGCATGTCAAATGAATAATCAATTGCATAAATAAATTGGTACTCGAATAATTGCATAAATAAAATCACACAACCACAAATTAATCACATAGGAAAATAAATTCTATGCAAATAAATAACTAAGAAGTTAAAATACACAACTAGAAAATAGAACTAACTAAATTATACAACACCTTGTTCTATTGGAATGGACCCTGTCTCCTTAGAACAAAGTGCTAATATTTATCAACACCTACTACATTGACAATATAAATTAATTTAATTAGCTAAGTCAAATAAAATAAATTAATATTTCATAAAATATGCAGAAAATAAATAAATTTAGTTAATTAATCAAATCATAAATTGTGGACATTATAAACTACAATTAAAACAAACACTTAATAATTAAATTATTTCAATATGAATTAGAAATTATTCTAAGATTCCTCCCTATGGAATGAAAGAGGAACTCCTTTTATAACAAAAAATAAAATAACAACCAATAAATGAGATCACAAGTTTCCCATAAGGTTTGCTAACAATTAGCAAACAATAAATATGTCTCCACAAGTTTCTCATGTTGTTTGCTAATAATTACCAAACAGTAAACAATTCCTACATAATTCCAAAATAATTATTAACAACTCAATTAATCATGTCTAATATTAATCCAAATAAAAATAATAGAATAAAAATTGTGTAACAACATCAGCTCAAGGTTCCATTGGCTCATGGTATTGATGTCAACTCATTGTTCTAAAAGTTGCAACACAAGAGTTGCAACAGTGAGTTGGACGCAACGTAATTTCTGAGTTGCAACAATGTCCCAAAGTTGTGAAAACGATGCTCCAGAGTTGTAAAAGTTTCATTTCATTACTAAATTGTAGCATCAGGGTTCCACAACTGTGGAAAAAATGCTCCAAAGTTACAGCAAATGCATTTCATTTTTGAGTTGCAACATTAGAGTTGCAAGTAATGGAAGTATGACAACAATGACTAAGATACACCCTATGGTGACATTACAACCTAGAAAACAACTTTTCTGGCACTTTTTCCTTGCACATTAATTAAAAGATAAATACAAATATTATGTTTCCCAATGTTCAATCCTAAATTCATGTAAAATACTAAGAAAATGAAATAAAAACACTTTATGTCTAAATCCTACATATAAGCATTGAAATGGACTAATATAGAGTCATATGAAAGTGAAAAGGAGTTAAGAATAGGGAAAAGAGAATGTAAAAAGATGCCAATTTTGAGACCCATCATCTCCACTCATCCGAAAATGTTCCATGTTCTCATGCAACCTAGTACCTTTGTATTAGTCATATTGTAGGGAAACTTATTTTTTCCACTACATACCTCCTTTTAGCGGTAACATTTTTTATTTTCCTCAAATTCTTGCTATGAATTGTCATAAAGCCTCCTTCAAACTTCAAAATTAGCATCTTGCAATAACTTTAATGAGTCTACAAAAAATTTGGTGGAGTTGCACAATACTACATTACAAGGAGTTGTAGAAAGAGTGTTGTAGGACTAGAAACAAGCCTCTTTTAGCCATTTTCTATAGTTATTTTTTATGAAGTTCTACACGCATACTTTTCCTATTTCACACATTTTCCTCAAAAAAATCATGATTTTTTGATGCAAATATTTTGATATATAGATAAATATTTCTCTGTACATAAAAAGAGGAGTAGTAGTAATATTGTTATAACAATAGTAAAAATAACGTCGTAATAGTTTAAGTCTTATGACATAGTGATGTTTCATTTCCTTCTATTCTTGTGTAGAAGTAATATGACTTCCTATTACAAGTTCTTATGTGGCAATAATAGGGATTGTTTATCTTGTTATTTCTCTCATATTTCCTTGTTATTATTTACCTATTTAAAAAAATGATAATCTTTGTTGTACATACAAAAAATCAAGGATGAAAACATATTTTTTTGTAGGAAGGGATTTTGTAGTAGATTCTTCTACTGTAGGTTATTGTGGGGAAACATATTCCTCTCGAGATGACAATTTTCCCCTTTTCCCCCAAGCTAAAATTGAACTATGATCTGTTGGATATGTTACTTAAAACTATGGATTTGAAGATGCTCATGAAAGTAAGAGATATATGGCATTAACAAATGTTAGTTATCCCTTTCAGCTGACTATTTTTTGTGTTGTTGGTTATTTTGGAGCAATAACAATACCTTCTTTTACTCTTACATCTAGTTCTTGTATGGCAACAACAAGGCCTTCTATTATTCTTAGTGTTGGTTCTTGTGTGGCAGCAACAAGGAATTTTACTATTCTTACTTGTGGTTCTTATGTGGAAGTAGCATGGGGGCTTCACTAAGGGAGCAATACCATACCACATGCATTCATATTGGAGTATATATATTGAGGAAAAATGGCATAATATATTGGGTGATATATAGGGGGTAAAGGGCTTTTATATTACCAAGTATAAAAAATGTTAATGAAAAAATGCATACCTACAATATCTAGTGAAGGTAGTGGTTTTTTAAATTGGGAATGTGAATTGGGTTTGCATTGGTAGGGGGTTAAATAATGTGAATTTTAGAGTCATTTTCCAATATGTAGCCAAATTAAGGGTATTATTTAATATGCCATGCACACATGTGATAGGTTAGAGGCCCATTGAGTGAAGTCCTCGTGGGAAGCAACAAGGTATTTTATTGTTATTTTATTTTCCACCCTTAAGAAATGGAAAAAGATGGGGAAGCAAGATAGAAGCCTATGTGCGTTTCCAACTACAAATCCATAACTGTATCTAATGAGCTTAGATTAAATAAAATAAAAATAGGCATACTTGCACCTACCTAAGAGGTGTTATAACAAATAATTTATATTTGGTGTAGGAACCGATTGATAGGTGTTATAGAAACTGGATGATAGGTGTGACAAAATCTGGTTGATGGGTGTTAAAATAACTGGTTGATAGGAATTGGAACAATTTTCTAATAGGTGTTGCAACAACTAAATGAGCACCTATAGTAGCAACAACTCCTGTAGCAACCTACTTGGAACATTGCAACAAGTGATGGTTGACAATGATGTAGAATTATGTGGGAAAGAATAATGTGGAGCTTGAGATCTTAGATCAGCATGTGAGATGTAGACAAAGTTGTGGAAAAAAATTATGTGTGAAACTTATGTATCCTTATTCAAGAGCACTTGAAACTTGAAGAAGATTTTTTATTTTTATTTGCAAGATTTTTTCTTCTAGCAAGCTAGCATTCGAACAAAATTTAATAGCGCCCAGAGGATTTTCACAATTAGAAATATTATTAATTTTTTCTTGCCTTTCATTTTTCATTTTTTGTGAAATTCCTCTAGCAATTTTATTCAAAAATTCCAAGGTATAATGATGTTGAGACAAGTTTTCACCATCAAATTTATTGTGGAAGAGAATAGGATAAAAAGGTAACTCATCATTTTAGGTAATTTTAATGACTTTGTTTCATGTGTTAGAGATGGTTAGAACAAGAAGTTTGAAGTTGTAATTGAGTGGTAGTAAAAATATTAAGCCTCAAGGGAAACCGCAAAAAACACAAGAATTTCGTAAACTTCAACATGAAATTATTTTGAACTATGAAGAAGGAAATGCATGGAGATACCATGTTTTTGATGAATGATAAGGGTGAATAGTAGGTACCATTGAAGAGATTCATATATAGCAAAGGAATTGGCAATGTAGTGATGGAACTTAATATATGAAATATTTATGTTTACTTCATCCTTACCAGTTATCCGTTGCAGTATTGGCCATAAGTAAGAGTTTTGGAAACAACCATAGTGAGAGTTGTAGCAATTGTACTGAGGTGAGAGTAGCAGTATAGGTGAGGTGAGAGTTGCAACACAATGAGGCAAGAGTTACGACATGGAAAGTTGTAGCAATGATAATGGAAACTTAGATTTGCAGCACCTATAACTACAACTTAGATTTGCAACATTTGTGCTTAGAAAAAGTTTTAGTAACTACACTCAGGAGTTGCAGCACAGGTCTCTTCATAGGGAATTGCAAAAACTATTAAGAGAGTTACAACACCTGTGCTTGGAATGGTGAGTTTTAGCAACCAAAGACAAGGATTTGTAGAACCTAGCAACAAGAAGTTGCAAAACTTGGAACCATGGAGTTGCAACATTTGAAAATAAGGAGTTGCAATAGCTATCCATGATGAGTTGCAACACGTATGTATTGCTTCTATCTGAAGGTAATTGCGTAGCTCTACCTCTTTTTATTGATCCACCTATGACTTTGATGAAAAAGTATTTTTGTCTTCGCTTTTAGCTGACATAATATTGAACCAAGTTTCCAGGATTTTGAGCTTCAAATCACAGTGCCTGTAAGGACTAAAAAATTATATAGTTAGAATGTTTATAAAGTATGTCCTTTTGTGTGAAATTTTATCCTTAATAATCACTTATCATGGGTTGACCTTCTTGTTCCTCTTAGGACCTGAAAAATAACACTTATCTACAATAAAACATGAGATATTGGGAGAAGAAGGGTGAGCAATCTTTTTTCACACAATAATATTAAAAAATTCACAAATTGTGTTAAGTAAGATATATCCAAAGAAAGGAAAATAAAAGAATCAATTTTTTTTACTTGTTGAGGAGTGATAGCTAGCTAGACTACCTAGTAGTGTTTTGTTAATTATTTCTTTGTATGATGTCTAATTAAAGTGATTCCAAAGAATTAATAAATTATATTCATATGGTTATCTATACTAGAAATATATTTTTAAAATTCCATGAGATGCTATCTCAAATCAACTTAGAAAGAACCTGCATAGTAGAGTTATTTTTGAATTCCCACATAGGCTAACAACTACTAGTTTATATGTAACCTTTTCATTTGTTTACATAATGAAATGATTCCAAATAGATGAAAGTAGGTTCATTCATATATCTCCAATGAAAACATGTTTTAAAAATCCCATGAAATGATGTGCGAAACATGATATGGAAAATATTGTATGGCATAGTTATTTTTGTCCTTTGTCCTAAACCAAAAATCACTAATTTAGGTGTAACAGTTTCATTTATGGTGGATAGATTTGATTTTAATTAGATATGAAAGTATATTCATGTAGGTATCATTGATAGAAACATGTTTTAAGAACAAGAATAAATGATGATTCTAATATGTTATACACCTAATCTATTAGGGTTGGTGTGGAGGAATTCCAACAATCACAAAAGTCCAAGAGACCTCCTAGAATATGAGAACCAAGGGTCAATGAAAAATGTATTTATGTACATCATATGAATAGAATGTAATTCATTTTTATGTAATCTATTGTATATTTTGTGTTAATTTTAACATGGTATCAAAATAAGGGAGTTTGTGAACCATGATTTTGTGCTTCAAGTGTGGAGTTATTTGTTTCTGATACTTGAAGGGAAACAATAAAATTACAGTGACAGTCATGTGCCATACTCCATCAATTCTACTAAAAGAATGAACTCAATGTTCCTTCGTTAGCAATAAATGCTTTTATGACTTTGTGAAAAGGATGCCTTCATTCATGGAACTCCATCATTTAGGTTTGACTCAGGATTTTCAAAATATCTAATTTTTTTAAGCAAATATCAGCTATCACATATGATTGCACATTTGTAGGGGTCATTTTTGGTATTATAATTGAGGGTTATTTCCTTGGCCTTGGAAAGCATATTTATTGGGTCTACATTGCATTGGTTCTCATTCTCTCCATCGAGAATCTTCTATTCACTTGTATGATGATTATGATTCAATTGCACTTGTGTGTTGTATTGCTTCAGAGCCCATCTCGTATACTTATTATGAGTAATTTTTTTGTTCCAATTTCGCCAGTGGCATACCATGCTCAGTCATCAAGGTTCCATATAAATAAATAAAAATATCTCAAATGGATTGTTAGAAAAGACTTAGCACGGTAGAGAACGGGAAAGCCTAGACTCTTTGTTGCATGCCCTGACATTGATTCTCAACCTCTCTAACATTGTACAACAATGTGTCTATAGGCGTATAAAATCCCAGGGATTGCAATAGTGATCTCTGGGACACTTGAAATAGTCATCTAGCTGGAAGATTAAACGTAATGCAATTTTTCTACCAAACCACTATAGCAACAAAAAACCTTTGCTATCAATTACATAATTCCAATGAACATAATTCCTTTAGTGTATCCATCGAAATATGTTTCCAATGCTATGTCAAAATGCATCGTTATAAATGTAACTAACGTCTTTTCCATTCTCTCTCGTCAGTTATGTGACTCGTATTTGAAATTTTGAATCTCCTCTCAGCTAAATTTTCGTTGAATTCTCTACCTACCGTCCAAAAATAACAAAAAAAGGGAGCATTTTTATATTGTCGAGTCTGTATGTTTTTCTATCCGTGCATTATATTTTTTGCGTATCTCCTTGATTCCCAACGATGCACAGTGCTAGTGTACCATGACATCAATTTAATTTAGAAATTACTATAAGATTTTCCTTTTCCCTAGATATTATTTTGTGAATATGGTGTAACTAACATTTTGAGTCTCGGACGATGGGAGTTTCGAGGAGAATTGGAGGCATTCTTTAACTAGAAATACCTTCAAGACCTAGTGATCGCTGGAATGTTCAATCATATTGAATAGTAGTCCTTGGGTCACAAAAATGATGATATTAATTCTAAAAGGATGTTTTTTGGGTTTAGGGCGTAGAAATATATTGAAGAGCTACAAAAAAATGATGGACACAAATTGGTAAGTCTAATTTTACGATTATCACCAACTTCCAAGTCGATCATGTAGGAAACCACATTATTATTTGCAACAAAAAATGAATAGGATCCTCTCACCAAAGATTGCGTGGAAGCAATATTGCCACCTATATTAATGGATGTCTAACCTCCTTCCATATGTTTTCTTAAATGAGGACCACCCCTATGCATGTGTCATTTATAGTATTTATTATTCGGGGTGACACCTATGGAACAATACCATTGCTTTCCATGCACCTACCACGCTCAGGATCCATGTTATTAGCATTATGGTTTATGTTTTGAAAATGAACCATTAACTACAATGACTAGATCATGGTGAAATAGAATCAAAACAAAGGAGGTTGGGGAGTATTTTAACTAAATTTAGTGTTGGGACCCTTGGAGTGATAGTCAAAGTTGAGTTGCTCCATTGTGTTACTGTTGGAGGATGGGGTGGCTACGTGTTTGTTTATATGCTTATCAATGTCTATCCCTAGGTTGGTAACCTTGTATTTCATTGTGTAATCGTTGTTCAGTGCTAGCCCTTGTGATTGTAGGATGACCCTTTTGCCCATTGCCCTTGGTCTTATAAGTGGGTCTATATGACAAGGTTATTATGGGAGTTCGGTAGTCTTAATAGGTACATGTGTAATCATCCATATTTAGGTTATTATGGAAGTGTTCATGATTGGCTTATGATTTAGAATTTATTTCTAGGTCTCACGTTGATTGGAGAAGGAAATTGATATTATTAAAGACTATATTTGGCTTATTTTCCTTAACTACATGGAATTTCTCATCAATTGTTTGATTGTGAAGTGCTATAGGTTGCACTCATATTGATATTCAATAGATTCAATTTGTCAAACAACATGTAATAACATAGGTTGTTTGTTAAACCATTGCATTTCCTATTTGCGTCAAGTGGTCACTAAATGCCATTGGAATTCTTATATTGTTGGCATCTAAAGAATGGCTGGCATTCCTTTCTATCAAGCATCTTGATACAAAAGTCTCTTTGGATCTTAATATTTGTGTGTAAAAGAGAATTTCAGTCTAGTTCAAATATATTTTTGACTCTTGACACTCATTTTGTATGTGATATTTTCACATTATATGATCACATACCATAGATGGGTACATTTTTCAGTTGATGCTGACACCCCACATTTTTGGAGCTTGGTTTGTTGAAAAATGGCTCTTATTGGAGTATTAGAGTTACTAAACACTCTAATAGTCTCTATTATGGATGATATAGTAAAAATCAGTAAAGCCTATGTTTACAAGCCACATAAGACAAATTTGATTTTTTGCAACTCGAATCTCGGCTCTAAGGAGATGAAGTATAATAGAAGAGTCATCGTTCTTAACTGGTTCTTATTCACAACATTCTCTTTTTGAGTCAGAAAAATACCGGGCCATTAGCATCCATTGATTGATTATATTAGTGAGGCCATTTCAAGAGCATATTTGGATGAAGATGTACAGTTTCAACTTGCACTTCCCAACCTTTGATGGATTACTTCTTGGAAATAACCTTCAACAACAAAGAATATATACCAATCATACCTCATAGTTCATTCTCGAGTATTGACATGTCTTTCAGTGGAGATATATTCATCTTTTCACCTTGTATCTGACGGGGTGGGATTAATGGCAAGCTACTAGATTCAAAGAAATATCAATTGAGCTTGAGCCACAACTTGAACCAAATCTAACTACTAGAGGCTAGAGCCAAATTGAGCCATATCTAGATTCAAAGTTGTAGCCAGAGATAAATCCATGCTCAATGAGCATGTTTTGGTTGGTGGCTAGCCTTAAACCACCACTAAAAGAAGACTTTGATTTATGCTACATCAATTTGTGCTCATCTTCAAACCATTATTAGAGAGCACTTCCACCTTGCAGAAGACTTTAGCTTCTAGCCAATTTGGGAAATTTTCCTTGAACTAATCTGAACCTAGTTCTAGAGTTGGTGCTTAGCCTTAAACAAACACTGATAGAAGAATTTAGCTTATGCTACTTGGTTTGGTTTGTGGTATTCCTTACCACCATTTAAGAGGGAAAATCTAGTCATTGGATGCTATAAACTTTTTTATTTTAGCTCTCTTCTTGGACTCATATTCACCCCTTTTGATTAAGGGGAGGAATGTTGGACACCTAATTCATTAGGGTTGGTGCAGAGGCCGAATTCCAACAATCACAAAAGTCCAAGAGACCTCTTGGAATATGAAAACCAAGACTCAATGAAAAAATTATTTATGTACAAGTTTTAAATAGAATTTAGTTCATGTTTATCTAATCTATTGTCTATTTTGTGTGTGAGTTTAAAAATATGCTAGTGAACACACTATGAAACAGAGTTTTAAGTAGTGTAGATTTAGAACAAACAATTAGTATTTCAAGCATAAATTTATCGTAGGATATCTAAATGGAGTGATTTGAATTAATTTTTGAACTATGTTAATAGGATAATATACCGTGAAAACAAGTTTGAAATATCTATCCAATTAGGCATCCAAAAATTGCCCCAAATCTATTCCAACATTATTCCAAAGTTTCATGTTTAACATTAAATGATTGTTTTGAGCATAAATTTTTCATTTGATATCTGAATTGAATTAGAAACTAGATTCCAAGGGTTATTTCAGGTAGAAATATGTTTTAAGAATATTCCATATGGCCTCTCAACACAAGACTATCCCGACTCTATTTTATTAAGTTTATCAAGCCAACGTGCTAGAAAATGTGAGCAATTTTTTTTTTGGTTTTAAATATGGTATGGTATTGATGATAAGGTAGCAATGAGATATCAACATAATCATTGTGGAAGTCCATGAAGTGCCCCATTACATGATATATGGTGTTGTTGAACTATGTTTTTAGGGAATTTCAAAATAAACAATGTTGCGAAAAAGGTTTGCCTCAATTTTTCATGTAAGTACAAAATTTGTTTTAGAATGATGATTCCCCTATAATTTACTTGTAATATTATGATTTAAATCAATATACTAGTTAGGAACCAACCATATCTTTGGGTCGAACACTAGTATAAGTTAAATGGGAACTAGTTATACTCAAAAGTTGAACATCAACTAATACTGAACTATTAGTCATCTTATGGACACATTCCCATCTAATAGACACATAGGCACCTAACAATAGTGCTCATTTTTTCTAGGACAATGGTCTAGATATATGATGTATCAATATCAATCTTACATTCTTCATAAAGTAACAGCCATTAACCAAGAAACAATTAAGGAAAATGAAACATGAAATTATATGGAGAGAGCTTGGATTATAAATATCATATCATGATACACCTATGTTCACTCAAAATGTTGTGATTAGGGAAATATACCAGCTAGGAACCAACTATACCTTTGGGCCAAACATCAAAATATTGGTATAGGATTAATGGTAACCTATTGTACTCTAGGGCCAATAATCAAACTTGAATGTAAGGATTGAGCCATTGGTCATCCTATGGACACATTCACATCTACCGAGACACCTAGGTACCCAACCATGGTGCTCACTGGTTCTATAGGAGAATGGCCTAGGTATGGTGTAACAATGTCAATCCTACAATAAAATTTTATCAAGAAAAAGGAAGAGATGAGACATTTAACTACATTTTACCAAATAAACTCAATTTATATAGCTCACTACTAATTTATTAAACTTTTCTTGATTAAATTAGCCTACAATTTCCCAAAAACAAAGATACTAAGTGTATTGCAGAAAATAATCACAAGTTATTGGATGGAAAAAGGAAACAGGGAGGAAGAAGTAGGAAGAATGAGAAAGAAAAATTTTCCAACAGAAAAATTGTATGTATAAAGCCTACCAATTCCATGAATTCAATAATGCATCACATACCTTGATAATGAATCCAAATTCAAGCTTGAAGACTTAGATAGCCCCTTGGATCCTCTACATTCATCAATGATTTTTTTTCCTTCTTCCAAGCTTCCTTCAAAATAAAATTTAGTGCTATGGTGGCTCTTACTACACCATAAAAATATTTAGAAACACAATTAATGTATCTGAGTGACTTATATCATGTACCCCAAAAATTATAAAAGAAAATGATATCTTATGTATGTCAAAATATGAAATTCAAACCAATGCAAGAAAAAATGTGCCTTCGGTTCCTCCTGACAATGATGCTAAAAGTTACATGCCTTTTAATTAACCTTCTAATTACTTAGAAAAAAAACCAAAAGATTGTGCATTTAATTATCAATCCGAGGCTTTTATGGAACTTGCGAGTTACCATGCACTGTATGTGAAGGCTACGTTCTCTACTTTCACTAGTTTGTTTTATGGTTGTAGTATCAATGATTACTTTTCTAAATGGAGTATAGATAATTCAAAAGCTTAGGAAGGTTATACAAATTCAAAAGTAATGTGATTAAAGGTACTTACAAGAAAGTAAACACACTCGCAGGAAAGTAAACACGCTTGTAGGAAATTAAACACACTTACAAGAAAGTAAACACTTACAATAAAGTAAACACTCTAGCAGGAAAGCGAACACACTTGCAAAAAGGGATGGATTGCTTGTGTAGATTTTAATCAGCCATAGAAATATACATGTTGAAAATAAAAGAAATACACTTGCATAATTGAAATAACACATTTCTACCTAATAGGAATAATATAGGCTTATTGTTGTAACCCATAGTATAAGTAGAAAAAATCACACAAACATGAAATAAATCACAGAGGTAGAAATACCTAAAAGGACTAATCCTTTCCAAGATGATCCTTGCTTTTACTGAGACTAACAAGCATAGTCATTACATTTAGAACATTTATTCAACAACATAGGTGAATGCAAAACAATCCAAAATGAAAGCATGTCAAATGAACAATCCATTGCATAAATAATTGATTGCATAAATAAAATCACACAACCATAAATTAATTACAGAGATAAATAAATTCTACGTGGTTAAATACCCGAGGAGTTGAATTACACAACCAAAAAATAGAACCACTTAAATTACAAAGTACCATGTGTTATTGGAGAGGGCCTTGCCTTTATAGAACAATGTTGATATTTATTAACATTTGTTACATTGACAACATGAATTAATTTAATTAACTAAGATAATTAAAATAAATTAATATTTCATAAATATGTAAAGGAAGTAGATATGTAGAAAAGGAATAAATTAAATTAATTAATCAAATCATAAACTATGGAAATTATAAACTACAATTAAAATTAAATCTTAATAATTAAATTATTTCACTATGATTTATGATTCCTCCTCATGGAATGAAAGAGAAAATATTTTTATAACAAAATATCAAATAACAATTAATAAGTGATATCTGCAAGTTTCTCATATGGTCTGCTAACAATTATCAAACAATAAATATGTCTCCACAATTTCTTATGTAGTTTTCTAATAGTTAGCAAACAATAGACAACTCATATATAATTCCAAAATAACTATTAACAACTCATTAATAATGTCCAATTTTTATCCAAAATTAAATAATGAGATAAAAAAATGTAATAGCATCAACTCAAGCTTCCAATCAACGTAAGGTTCCTTTGGACCATTGATCTAGGTGGATATTTATGGTCATCCTCTTACACCACTAGCTCAAAGCACATTTCTCCATCTTGGTAGTTTTTCTACAATTTTTCAAGTCCTGAACTTTCAAGGCCATTTTTAGGCCCTAAACAATGTTTTTTTGACATGGAAGAGGCCTAGGAGAGTAGCCTAGGACCCAGTCAAAATGTGTAATTCTTGGCTAGAGATTTCAATGGGTTGTTGAGCGTGCCAAATGGAGATTGTATGCAAAATTTATTACCCTCGAAAGTTGATATACCAACTAAATCCATCAATAGTTGCAAATCTTTTGGCATTTCATCTTCTAGGGTTAGGTTTGTAGACATATAGGGTTCTTGCTTTACGTTAAAAGGTCATTCTCTTGGCCTTTGGTAATAGATTTTATGAATGCGCATAACCACCGTTTTTTTTTTTTTGGAGATATATTCCACCATTCTAACCAGCATGTGTTCTACAATATTATGTATTTCATTTATTAATAGAAGTTGGGTTTTCACCACATTATTGTAATACTCATTATATTTGTGTGTGTGTGTGTGTGTGTTCCATTTATTTTCATACAATTCATTTCATTCCTTGTATGACCTGAATTAATCATGGTTTCATTTTTTACCCACAGCTTTGAGAGTTGTAGAACTAGAGTTGCGATAGTGAGTTATGTCACCAAAGTTGTAGTAGTGAGTTGTAGTAGTGAGTTGTGGCACCAAAGTTGCAACACCATAGTTGTAGCAAGAAGTTGTGGCACTAGAATTGCATCAATGCTCGGTTATGGCATTGGAGTTGTGGTAGGGAGTTGCGGCTGCAAGTTACAACATCGGAGTTGTGACACTAGAGTTGCTCCAGCGTTGTAGTAGTGAGAAGTAGCATAATTCCTAAGTTGCAACCATGTCTCAAAGTTGCGGAAATAATGCTTCAGACTTGTAACAATTACATTTCGTTGTTGAATTGCAACATCAAGGTTCCAAAGTTGTGGCAACAATGCTCCATAATTGTCGCAACAATGCTCCAGAGTTGCAACAACTGCATTTCACTATAGAATTGAAGCATTAGGGTTTTATACTTGTGGAAACAACGCTCTAGAGTTGTAGCAACTACATTTCATCATTGAGCTACAACATCAGAGTTGCAACAATTGAAGTACAATAATAGTGACCAACATACACTTTGTGGTGACATTACAACCTGCACAACAACCTTTCTACACTTTATCCTTGCATATTAATAAAATGCAATGAAAAACACTTTAAGTCTAAATTCCACATATAAGCACTAAAATGGGTTAATATGTAGTCATAGGGTAAAAGCATGTTAATGTGTCTCATTATATGGCAAAAGCAAAAAAGTACTCAAATGAAAAAAAAGATAATATATATATTATATATATATATATATATATATATAATATATATATATAATATATATATATATATATATATAATATATTAAATGAGTTGAGTTTCATACTTGTTAATTATAAAAAATAGATGCTAAATTTGTAACAAAGCTAACTCACAATAAATTTTGGTAAAAGCTATAGTGAACCTATTTAATGGGTTTAGAAAATATAAATAATGTTATAAAACGTAAATACTAAATTTGCAAATAAGTCAACTGATAGTAAATATTGGTAAAAACTATGGTTAATCACTCACAAAATATAAATAACTTTATGTAAAGTAACTTTATTATAAAAAATTTTAATATATATTTTAAAAATTTTCAAATAATTAACACATGATCATTTTACTAGTATTTTAATAATAATTAATAAATATGCTTAGTTTTTATCTTTAAATTTGTTTAGCAATCTTTAGAATGTTTGCAACACATCTCTTAAAGAAATTGGAATTAAAAAACATAAATCAA
Source organism: Pinus taeda (assembly GCA_000404065.3). Lineage (NCBI taxonomy): Eukaryota > Viridiplantae > Streptophyta > Pinopsida > Pinales > Pinaceae > Pinus > Pinus taeda. The sequence continues at coordinate 39,386 of APFE031485934.1, forward strand.
TAGAGAAAGGGGGGGTCGCAGTTTTGTCACTACTTAAAAATTTAAGTAAAATATTAATGAATATCTTTTAACGAAATTGAATTAATTAGATAAAAAATATATATTAAATTTCAGAAAAAATATGACATGAAATTGAATTTAAATTGACATGTTTTGTCTTCTTTTACCACCACCTAATTTTTTATGATTTTGTAAATTTAAGAGTAAACATTCCAACTCCATTTATTTTTATAAAACTTCTTTGCCACAGAAAGGGAAAAAGTGATACACATTAACAAGATGTAGAAAGAATAGAGAAAACAAGATGTAAAAGGATGTCAATTTTGAGGCCCATCATTGACCTTGTTCGTTGTCTTTACAAATTTATCATTACAAAGATAAGTATTTAAGCCTATCACTTGGCAAGAATGAGACTATGAGGAATTACACATTTAGGTGCATGCAAATTCTTATGTGTGTTTCCCACTAGAACATTTTGGTTGGTCAAGTACTTTAAATGTCTTACGCTTCACCCAAATTAGGGCTTATTAACCAAGATTAAGTAGATGCGGAGGCCAGATAAGGGAATATTTGTATTACATGGGAAACTAGTATCATTGAGTACCTTAATTGATATATTTTTTTTTAACGGAGCTCATGACTAAGGCAGGGAGATAATTATTCTTCATTAAAGTTTATACTTAAGTCTTTTAGTAGATCGATTGGTTGCTCAATATTGTAGATAGATAGAGGGTTTTTTGGGAGGCTCACGGTATATCCTCATCATTGATGACCTGCTAACCCAAATAGTAGCTATTGTGGTAACATGGTTTGATTCCTAAGTACTCATCAAATCATAGGGGGTTAGATGTAGATTATTTAGTAGGTGCTATCTGGTCATTTTTGTATAGGAATTTTAATAAGGAAGGCCATAACATTTTAGTTGACTTAATTATTTGTTCACGATGGAGGGAAATTTTCAATTGGGTTAATCTTATGTTGTCTATTCTATGAAAAAGTGATCACTCTATGAACTTTCCTAGATGTCTATTTTGGGGGTTCACGAGATCCTAGGATACGTCAGTTGCATGAGATGCTTGTGAAAGTTTGAATAGGAACTACTTTTACTCCAAAGTTCCAGGAGTGTTGGTAGAGCTTACCAATAGAGGTGCTTCATTTTTCATATGCCAAGATGGATTTCTGAGGAGATCATTTCATAGTCCTGTTTCCTAATGAGAAGACGAATTCACTAGGTGAGTCATTTAATTTATAATTAACTTGATTTGCTTTGTGTATTATATAATGGTGTGTGATTGCCATGCTTATTGCAGTGACATGCAAATATTGGGTCTAAGGGGTAGGATATGTTTGGGAGGAATTTCACAATAGCGTTGATAGCTTCAACAATGTTGCTATCAATCTGTATGGAGTTTGATTTGTTGTGGAGGTTTGGATCTCATAACTAGGAGTCAAGGCCTTCTGTGGTGAGATATGTAGAGGGCCTTCCAGAGCAGGAAAGATGGATTATCACAGACCAAAAGAGGAATAGGGGGGACTTGAGGTAGTGGTGATAAGTCAGTAGGTCTAACTAGAAAATGATCTATGAATTTTTTTTCCTATGGGGAGATCTTGATATTCCACATCCCTAAATGTTGATATATTGTATATGGGCCAATCCCACCTTTTGTATGGGCAAGGCCAAAATTTTGTACATGATTCATTGATTTTTTGATGTGGTTGTAGTGAGTGCCAATTGGATGTACCATTGATTTTGATGATATGTATATTTGATAATGACTTTTTGGCATGTTTTTTATGAGGAGGGCCAACCAAATGTACAATTGATTTTTTGGCATGACCATAGTGAGCAATAACTAGATGTATCATTGCATTTGATGAAATGTATATTTGATACCAACTGTTTGGAACGACAGTAGTGAGGGTCGATTAGATGTACCATTTATTTTGATGAGATATATATATATATATTTGATGTGTATATTGATATATGTATTTGACATGTATATTGCTCATGTATATTATATTTTTTATATCATGTTGATGTTGTTGTTGTTGTTTGATTTATATAATATATTATGAGTATGCTAATGATTAAAAACATTATTAATGAGTTTTCTATTTTTAAATTAAATTTGAGATTTAACACATTTAAATTTAGAGTTGTCATATAATGTTTAACTTTATTAAATCATTTAATTTGGAGTATGATGGAAAAACTTGTAACTATTAGTGTCGTATAATGTTTATTTTTTCTTCAAAGTAGATTTTTGGATGTCGAACACAATATGTTGACTAAACATGTTTACGAACTTGTTTAAATTATTCAATCAATGATTACTTGATTTGATTAATCTTTTAAATTGATCTTTTTATTAAATGAATATTAATAAATTTAATCCTAAAATGTTTACTAAACTTTATTTTAATAATTTATAAAATTAAAATTTATGATAATTAAATCTAAGAAAAAAATAGTTCCTCTAATTTTATATAATAACCTTTTGTGTATTAAATCATGAAAACAATCCTAAGAAATTATGACTTTATAAAGATAACATGTAATGAAGAAAAATGGACAAATTGGCACAATTAGAAGAACCTATTAAAAGATAAATTCTTCTAGTAGTAGCATTAAAAGATGGAAAAAATATGAGGATAAGAAAAAGACAAACTTAACTATAATAACATTTTTCTATGGAGAAGAAGTGTCTTCTAAGTAAAACTATTTTCCAAACCAAGTGGAGATCCAAAGGTAGATATTGTAATGTTTTCATAGCATTAATAGAATAGAGAACAATGTAGTTTTAGAAGAGGTGAGAAACTAGGGTCGATATAATAAAAAAAACATCTAGATATATAATACAAACATCAATAATATTGGTTCAAGAAGATGTGTGACATATTTGTGAGAAATCAATGTTTGTTAACTTTAATTAACATTCTAGAGTATCTGGATAAGTTTCTGTGCGATATCATTTTAATGGATCCCTTCCATATATTGTTGGATAATTCAAGGAAATATTAGATACATGAAATGCATGATGAAAATAAATTTTGAATTACTATCTTTCATGTAAGAAAAGCCCAAATAAGCCTTTTGCATTTGGGTTGTGTTCCTACTATCATTAGTTGGCATGGTTATTTATATTTATATAATTTAAATTGCATATTTGTAAAGGGTTTATGTTTTGATTTTGTATAATTTAACTCTTATGTGAATGTTATATGTAAATTAAGATATGTGAATCTTTGATATCTAACTAAAGAAATACCACCTATAACAATGTGTTTAGTTTTGACACTGGTTATATTAATTCCAAATTTCCTTAAAGTTCCAATGTATTTATATATTTGAGTGATTAAGCTAAAGATAGTAAGATAAAATCTAAGATTACTTGGGATATCCTTGTGGGTATAATAGTACATTGCAAATATAATAAATATGTTTACTGAACAACTTTAAATTCATACAAAATCTCACCTAAATACAATATACCTAACTGAATTAATTAAAACAATTTATAAAATATCACAATGATAAATATTAAATATGTATACTTTGTATTCATTCTCTTCATATAAATAAGTATTCCTTGTTTCTAATAACTCTGCAAATTCTATCATGGACACTTTGTTTATAAAAAATAATAAAATAATAAATACATTAAAATAAAAAGGTCTAACATCATAGATTGCACAAGAAATAATATCATTGATAGTAAATGTTTAAAAACATAGGCTAAATTTTTCATAAAACTTCTTTAGTCAGTGACTATTTTTTTCATAGGCTACTAGGCAACTTTGCGACCACATTAATAAACTAAAAAGTAATAAACATCATAGATTACATAAGAAATAATATATTATAGTAAATTTTTAAAATCATCACAATCAATAAAACACTTGAACATTGATATGAGAGCTTACGTTGCATTGCCTACCACCTCTGAAACCCTAGTTGTGCCCTAACCTTCCCATGGCGACAGGGTCAAGGAGGCCATCCCCCACGTTTATCCCCTCATTCCCAAAGCCAATTCCTTCAACATGCTAACCACACAACACCCTCGAGCTCCCAAGATTAAGATTTTGTAATTTGTTAAAAAAAACTAGGGAAAATACCTAAGGTAGTAGTTCACATTACTCAATCGAGAACAATGGCTTTGAAACTGGATAATAAGAATTAGTGGGGAAATTCAAAGGTATTTAGTGATCCAGTGGATCAAAATAATGCTTGAAATTAAAAGTGTGTGATAGGGCTCAAAACATGTACAATTGGATAGATCTCGACGATCTTAATCCAACATAACTTGTTTCACTCAAATCTAACATCGGATGCTCCCAAAAACGTGTTTTGATCGTTTTGGGAAACAACTAAAAATTTTGGAATTTGAGTTGCAGGAATGCCCACGCAGCAGTCTATACTACTGACTGGACCATGACATGGTAGGTTGAATGGACCATCATCAGCCAATGGCTGGTGAACAAGTGACATAATCTTAGTGGTCCAAATTTGGTCATTTTTCATTGGTTAATGTTTTGGTGAAGTGGGCCAATGAGGGAGCGCCACGTGGGCACCCTAGTGGCTACCACTTGGCCTCCTCATGGAAAAAAAATTGTTTTGAGAACCAAACAACACGCGCTAGGGTTCGAAACCAGGACCTCATATCATCAACCAAATCCAATACCAATGTGCCATCACTTTGTTGCTTGGTATATAGCATATCCAAAATATATTTAAAGTAAGTTGGTGGTTGGCACATTTTTTTTGGTTTGGGGGGGGGGGGGGGGGGGCACGCTAATCCATAACTGCTGGCCACCCCAGCCCCGAGGTCATGATCACAACACATTCCCATAGTTAGAGGCCAATGGCATAATCAAATGCAAATGAAGACCGAGTGCAAAACAAAGTCTGAGAGGAAAAATCGAGAGGGGATAGCCCTAAGGATGTCGAACCACGATCATGTGCGACCATGGAACCAAGGGATGCACCAACGATAGGGGCCAGACAAAATCCCCAAAAATCGGCACCTTTTTCGTTCATATGGTCGTCATGTGTCCAAGATTTTCAAGACTAGGGGCTTAATGGCGCCCTTAACGGTCCTACAATTTCACCCGTCGAGTGGGAATTATGCCAATTTTGGTGCACTAGTGTCGCATTAGGGGTGCTCGAGCCAGGTTGAGGCCGAATTGTACGATGGTTAGTTGCAGAATTTGACAAAAGGAAGAAACAAGCATAATTTTCTTAGTTTTTTTCCAAATGAGGTACAAAAAGAACCAAAACAGGGGTTTTTGATAGTGTTGGATCCATTGGAGATATCAATTCTACTATTTTAGTAGTGTAAAGCATGTAAAAAAAACTTTGATCATTTTTAATTAAAGATGCCACGCATTGGAAACTGGACCAGGAGATGTAGCCCAAGAGAGGGGTGAACTCCTTTATCATGATTTTTGTTATGTGTTTCAAATGTGCTTAATTGTCTCTATTTGGATGTAAAATTTGTTTCAATTTACTTTTTTATGTGTTTAGTAAGCTGATCCTCTACCCAAAACACATAAAACCTTAACTTGCAAATTGTTTAAAAATCATCAAGTTTTCACATACAGATCATTTTGATATTAGAGCCCTGGATGTAGTGAAGATTTGATTTGTTTGCAAGTTGTTTTTCTGATGCTTACAAGGTTGAAACTCAAAAGAGGAGAAGGAGAATTGGTGGAGCCATGGTCTCAAATTTTTTCAAGAAGAACAAACACCACTCAAGCTTCAATAGTCATGGCACATGAAGAGGGTTTTGAAGGGATGTCTAAAGATGAGAAAAACTTCAGAAAATCATTCTTTGAGATGTCAGAGATGGTTAAGGTTATGTATGAGGAGAGGAATTGCAGATTGTATGGAGAGAGCTCAAAATCTCATGGACAAAAAAGAGAAATACCTCCAAAAGGGAATGGAGGGAATGGTGAAAAACCACCACCTTCACCTCCATCATCAACCTCATGTGCATCTTCATCCTCGTCTTCTTCTACTATACTACCCTTTCAAAAACACCTCCAAGTTCCCCAAAGGGCCATGGTAAAACTCATTTTCTTAAGCTTGATATTAATTTTTAATTTCTATGTACAATGGAGAGGTAAATGCAAAAATATTAGACAATTGGATTCATCATATTGAAGTGTATTGCAGGACACGAAGAATCAAAGATGATGAAACCAAGATTCATCGTGCTTCTCTTAGATTAGAAGGTGCAACACTAATTTGGTGGGAAGCCAAAACTCAAGAGGACATGAAGAAGCATGGTAAGGTTTTACCCTCTTGGAATGGTTTTATTGTTGCAATAAAGAGGCAATTTTATCCATTAGCATACATGCAGAAAGCTATTATGGATTGGCAGAACTTTAGGCAAGCTAAAGGGAAAAATGTGCACTCTCATACTTAAGAATTTAGGAAAAGAGCTTTGATTTTGGGTATATATTTGTCCTCACAAGATACTTCACTCAAATACATTGGAGGATTACATAGTTATTTGAGACATACCATTCTCATGTTTAATCCTACAAAACTAGATAAAGTTTGTGTTCGGACAACTCATTTAGAGGCAAGAGGGAAAAATGTTTCTGAAGAAACTAGTAAGAGTTCCTTTGAGTGTCAAGAAAAAGAAAAATGTAGTTTGAAAGGAAAGGGGAAGAAGAATGCTACCATCAATATGGAAAAAGAAAATATCACATGTAAACATTGTTCCAAAGAGGGCCATGATGAAGATGATTATTGGAACCTTCATCCAGAAATGACACCCAAAAAGTGTAAGAACAAGGAGAAGAAGAAGACAGTTGCAACTACACAACATGATTTAGGTTCAGATTATGGAGATGAAACAAAGATCACAACCATGGGTTTGATAGGTAAGGATATTGCAAGTACTAGTTCTTCAAATTGTGTCAATGAAACTCAAGATGAAAAAACAAGAATAGAGTTTTTCCATATTAGAGTTGTTTCAAAACATACCTAGATAGATACACTGTTTGATAGTGGTTCACAAGAAAATCTTATCTCTGAAGACATTTTCAAGAGGTTGAATCTAGAAACCATTCCTAATCCTAATCCATATCTTTTAGGTTGGGTATGTGAGAATGAAAAATTGCAGGTGACAAAGAAATGCATACTTAGATATGCAATCACTGCAAACTTCCTAGATGAGGTAGAGCTTGATGTAATTCCAATTTATATATGTGGTATTGTTTTGGGAAGCCCATATCCATATGATAGGAGAGCTATTTTTCATCGCATGAGAAAAAATATCAATTGTTCAAGAAGGGGATTGAGTACATTGTTAGATCACACAACAAGAAGTTGAATGCATCTCTTGTAAATGTGGGACAAATGAAGAGAATTGTCAATGCTAGTCAAAAATTTGCATTGTTAATGATCAAACATGAAGGTGTTGAGGAATATAAAGCCTTTCAAGGATATGATTCAAGTTTGAAATCTGATTTTATTGATGTTTCTAATCCATGTGATAAGATGTTTCAGGAGTCTAACATGTTGCCTCCTAAAAGAGGTAAACAAAGTGAAGTAAATTTGCAGCAACATGCATCATTGTTGAACATTGGTGTGAAAAAGATGTCAATGTTAGAGAGGGCAAGACTCAAAGAGCAGCAAAAGAAATTTGAAAAAGAGGACATTGGTTCCAAAACTTCTTCTTGTGGGTTTCATAATGTGTTGGCTTTGAAAAGTGATGGTGCATGGCAATCACGATCACATTTGGTCAAGAGTTGAGCCAAGTGCAAGGCTAGACATGGTAAGCATCATCATGACGGTAGTGTCCAAGGTGAGAATAATTTGAGATTGTTTAAGTTTCATTTGATTGGAGGTTGAGGAGGGAATGTGTTTATTCCTTCAAATTTCAGTTTGTTGTTCTGCATATTATAGGAAATTGTAGCAAGATGTTATCTATGACAATAGGATAAGGACTCCAAAATCAGGGAAAATTATGTATTCTCATGAAAAGCTCAAAATGTCAAATTCAAGAAAAATTCAGTGGATTGAGACTAGAAGGGTGAGGGAGCAGTACCCTCATCTATTATTCATTTATAAATAGCTTTTGTAGGTCCAAAATATTTCAATGGGGAGGAGTGATCCAGTGGATCAAAATAATGCTCAAAATTAAAAGTGTGTGATAGAGCTTGAAACATGTATGAGTGGATAGATCTCGACGATATGAATCCAATGCAACTTGTTTCACTCAAATCCAACATCAGATCCTCCCATAAATGCGTTCTTATCATTTTGGGAAATAACTAAAAATTTTGGAATTTGAGTTGCAGGGATGCCCAATCAACAGTACGTACTGTCGACTGGACCATGACATGGTAAGGTGACTAGACCATCATCAGCCAATGGTTGGTTGACAAGTGGCAAAATCTTAGTGGTTCGAATTTGGTATGTTTTCATTGGTTAATGTTTTGGTGAAGTGACCCAATGAGGGAGCCCCACATGGGCCAACTAATGGCTACCGCATGGCCTCCTCATGGCGGCCAAAATTGGTTTGGGAATCGAACAACACCCCTCGCGGTTCAAAACCAGGACCTTATATGCATCAACCAAATCCAATACCAACATGCCATCACTTTGTTTCTTGGTATATAGCATATTCGAAATATATTTAAATTTGGTGGTTGGCGCATTTCGGCGGGGGGGGGGGGAGATCGGGCTAAGCCCTAGCTGATCTGAAATTAAACATGAATGCAACAACTTACATATATAATCATAAAAACAGAGATGAAACAGAAAAACACTTCATTTCATTAATAGAAAAATGATTAACTATGCTTACAAATAGAATGGAAATAAGATAGCTCAAGCAATGGTAGCTTATCTCTAAGAAGAGATGTGGCGACTACATGCCTCTGAATTGTGTTACAATGAGGCTCAAGGGCCTATTTATTATTGGAAAACATGAGAAAACCCTAAAAAATGAAAACCCTAACCCTAGGAGCTGTACCACCAAGAGTTTGTGGGCCTCGTTGGGGTTAGTTGGGCAGCCAACCTCCCGGGGACATAACTTGGTCATATTATCTACGTTTGGCGTGTACGATACCTTGTTGGAAAGGTCTCTCTAAGTACTAAAGGTTTTGCTGAAAGCCCCTACTTATAGTTATAGGCCTACCAAAAACCCCCAAAAAACACCGTTTAGGGGGTCAAAACTGCTTTGGAAGTTCAAGACCTGAAAAACTACTAAAAATGGTAAATGCTGAAATGAACAAGGAAACAGATGAAACTAACTGGGGGTCTAGGTGGAATAGGTGGGTGGCCACCAATATCCACCTGGATCATTCCTCCCTCCTTAGGAGGAAATGGTCCCCATTTCATGCAGAGCCTCCATGAGGTGAGGAAATTTCTGTTGAACCTGGTCCCTGGTGAACCACTTTCCCTGGTGAAGGACTTGGCCTACTTTGATATCTCGATATAGCTATATCCTCTATTAGTGAGTGTTCTTGATCTGTGTGTCCATGATCTAGTTAGTTGTGGCCTGTTCCATGTAGTCCACATTGAGCTTTGTTGGTGTGAGTTGTGCTACGATGTCAGATGTGTCCAACAATGGTGGAAAGTATGGTCAAAGGCAATCTACATTGAACACTAGGTGCATACCAAGGAACGGTGGGATGCTGAGCTTGAAGACATTGTCACTAACGACCTTGGTGATGGTGTATGGCCCATATTGGAGCAGGCGAAGCTTGCGATGGGGTCTAGAAAGGTGCTCCTTCTGCAAATGTAGCCAAACTTTGTCGCTCACCTGGAACTTGTGCGACACTCGATGCTGATCATGGCGCTGCTTGTACTTAGCATTGACTCTATCAAATATATCATGGACCTGTTGGAGAATGTATTGATTGTGCTCAATGAAGCTATTAGCCCTTTCATATTAGGATTGAACGTGAGCCAAATCTACCTAAGTGGCTGCAAATGGTATGGCCACATCAATGTGGCATAATGGCTAAAATCCCATCCCTACCTAAAAGGGGTTGTGGCCTGTTGAGCTGTAGAGAGCTCTATTGTAGCTTTGTTTGACATAGGGAGACCTTCATCCCACGTGCGTTGATGCTTTGAGTTGTACATGCACATAATGTGTACGATCATCCTATTGACAACCTCTATTTGGCCATCAGTTTGGGGATGGAAAGTAGTGGACTTAGTAAGTTTTGTATCCAACATCAAACAAATACTTGACCAAAATGCACTCGTGAATATTTTTGTCTTGATCTGAGACAATGGACTGTGGGATCCCAAAGTGTACCCATACTCACTCAAAGAAGAGCTTAGTAGTGGCCACTGTTGTGATACTCTTCTTGCAGGCCTCCATGATGGTCATCTTAGAGAATTTGTCGATGACCACAAAAATGTAGTTGTTTCTGTGATTAGTAGAAGGAAGGCCCAACATGTAATCCATGGAAACAGATTCCCAAGGTCGGCTAGGAGTAGGTAGAGTAGCATACATGCCTTGATTCTTGATGGTTGGTTTGGTAATGGTGCAGGTTGTGCAGGATCTAATGTACTTCCCAACATCCTCACGAAGTTTCGGCCAATAAAAATGCTTTTTCAATACCGCCACTATTTTATATACTCTGAAATGTCTAGCGAACTCACTGTAGTGTGCCTCCAAAATCATCTTGGCATGCTCACTGGAAGGAACACATATGTGTTCGAGGTGGCATAATAACGCATCCTAAAGGTGAAAGTTTGGAACTTGCTTCCCTTCTAGGAGTGTCTAATATATGTTGCCGAATTTTGGATCGCTCTTGTAAAGATGCAACCACCCCGATGTCTCGTGCCCATATGAGTTGAGCACAGCGATCAAAACCATGACCGGTGGTCGGCTGAGGCAATCAACAACATTATTGGTGCTGGACTTCTTATACTTAATGTTAAAATGGAACTATTACAAATAGGTGAACCATTTATGATGGTGATCTTTCTGCACTTCCCTTGTGTCTATATGAACTGTAGAGGTCAATGGTCTGTGTGGATGATCGTTTCCTTCCCCATAATGTAATGCTTCCATTAACGATAGGCCTGCACAATTGAATACATTTATTTTTCATAAGTGGGGTACTTTCAGACTGTGTTTGAAATTTTCTCACTGTGGTAAGCCACTGGATGCCCATGTTGAGTAAGAACCACACCAATAGCATAGTCGGAGGCATATGTCTCAATCTCAAATGGTTTTTGCAGGTTTGGTAATGTGAGCACTAGTGTAGAACAAAGGCTATTCTTCAACTCAAAGGACGCTTGTTGTTTGGTTTTCGACCAAAAAAACTTTTCTTTCACATTGCCCTTGGTGACTTGACTTAAAGGCCAAGTGATATGAGAGAACCCCAACACGAACCTACAGTATAAATTGGCAAGACCTAAAACACTGTAGAGCTCTATTAGAGTGGTTGGGGCTGGCCAATCCCAAATAACTTGTATCTTAGATAGGTCCACATGTACACCCTGCTCATCAATGATGTACCCCAAATATTGAACCTGGGTTAGGCCAAAGGTGCATTTCTGTATGTTAGCACACAACTTATGCTGGCGCGAGGTTTGAAGGACCTTTCGAATATGGTGGAGGTTCTCTTCCCAACTCTGGATGAAGATCAATATGTCATCTAAATACACCACCATGAATGCATTGGTGAAGGGTCGCAAGATGTCGTCCTTCAGACTCATGAAAGTTGCAGGGGAATTCGACAATCTGAACGACATGACCAACCATTCAAAAAGGCCCTCCTTGGATTTGAAGGAAGTGTTTCACACATCAGATGGTTCAATAGGCAGTTGGTGATAACTTGAGTTCAAGCCAATCTTGCTGAAATATTTGGCCTCTTTGAGCTAGTCCAAAAGGTCATCAATTCACGGGTTTGGGTACCTATTCCGGACGGTGATCTTGTTTAGCATCCGATAGTCAATACAGAGCCTTCAAGTCCCATCCTTCTTCTGTACCAATACAATCGGGCTCCCACAAGGTGATGTACTTGGACTGATGTGCCCTTTCTGCAATAGTTCCTGAATTTACCTCTTGATATGATCGTTCTCCAAAATAGAGCATCAATAGATCATTCCATTGGGTAGCACGATGCCCAGGGTCAGATCGATGGAGTGCTTGAATTGACAGTGCAGAGGTATCCTTATGGGTGAGGTAAAACTATCCCAGTGCTCCTCCATGACCTTGTCCATCTACTTTTGTTGTGCAGAGAAGCCTTCCTGGAAGCCGTGGCCACAACCTTCTTCTTTCCCTAGGGGAGAATCATAAGGAAAAAAAATTCCCTAGTCTGGGGAATGATCTTACTGCATTTCTTTGTAGTGATAAAAGAGATGGCAGTAGGCAGGGCTGCCTCTGGTATCATGTACAACTTATTAGCCAAAGTAATAATCACAGAGCGAGGTCTAGACTCATATACAACATGTCACTTCCATAAGTATCGTTGTCCTAACAATACATCACAAACTTTAATAGGAGCAATGTCACACAGTACCTCATCTGTGAAGGGCTTGATGTCGTAGGGAAGGTGACACTGTTGGATGACACAAAGATCCCGTCCTTGGTTAAGCCACCCAATGGTGTAGGTCTGTGGATGTGCTATAGTCTTTAGGCCCAACCACTTCTCGACCTCTACTGAAATATGGTTCTTTTGGCTCTTGTTATCAACAATGAACTACAAAGGAGAATCCTTCACCCACATATGTGAGTGGAAGAGGTGTTCCCCCTCCTCTGGATCTTCAGGCTCACTCTTTTGGATCTTGGTGGTGGCCACAGTGGCACTAGGATCCAGATCAATGATTTACTTCCCTTTGACATTTCCCTTATCGAGTTTTGATTCAGAATCGAAACCTACGTCTGATTCAGAAGCCTTCAGCTCATCCACCAGTGATTGCTTGGCCCGACACTCACTTGTATTGTGAGTGGAGCTCTTATGGAACTCACACCATTTTCTCATTTCCTTCTTCATCTTCGGGGTGTTGTTCTTTGCTTGCAGCTTTAGCGAGCTATCATAGGTAGCATCGCCTTGGCTTGGTCCTTTATTCTATGTTTTGGGGGCACCTTTTCCTTGCTTTGGATTCAATGATCCCAAGTCCTTATTCTTCTGTTTAAAATTCTGCTCAACCTTGACAACATACCTATACGTCAAGCCAAGCGAGGAAATGTCCAAGAACTCCATCTCATCCTAGATGTACTTGTGTAGATAGTTGTGGTACTTGAGCACTAAATGTCGCTTAGTATCCTTGATACTCAACTTCGTGCGAAGGTTATGGAAAGTACTTATGAACTCTAGCACATCTTGGTCCCTTCCCTACCATAGCATGGTTCACTTTATGTATTTGTCTTCATATCCCCCGATGGGATAATATTGTTCCTTGATGACGTCTCAGAAAGAACTCCAAGTGGGTGTAGTTGAAAAAAACAAGGTTTCACTCTCGTCCTTTTGTTCACAGTAGGTTTCCCACTAATCCTTGATGTGTGGGGCGGCTTTAAAAAGTACAAAAGTAATATTTTCTAGGTTGGAAAAGTCATGAACTAAAAAATATCCTTCCAATAGATTAAACCATTTATCTATGGTGTCTGCATCTATCAGGCCTTCAAATATGGGAATATCGAAGTTAACTTGTACCTTAAAAGGAGTGGCACCTCCACAATGGCTGCTGGATGAAGATGCATTGCTTGTGCGTTGTCGTTGAAGGATCCAGGCAAAGTTATCCATCATCACGTCCCTCTATCGCTCGAGGGCTTCCTCGAGCAACATTTTGAAAGGATCTCCTACCCCCTTGCCTTTATTTTCTTTCTCTATGGGAGGTCGTCGAATTTTGTGAGGTTGATCATGCAATGGTTCAACTATATTAAGCCCTAACTCCTTATACCCTAACCTCATTGGGTACATGCAAAGAAAAATAGAGAAAGAGCAAACCGCTCTCATACCACTGATTTGAACTTAAACAGGAACACAACAACTTACAGATATAATCATAAACACAAAGATGCAACAGAAAAACACTTCCTTTCATTAATAGAAAAATATTGAACTATGCTTACAAACAGAATGGAAATAAGATAGCTAGGGCGTTGATAGCTTATCTTTGAGAAGAGATGTGGCGGCTACATGTCTCTGAACTATGTTACAATGAGGCTCAATGGCCTATTTATTATTGGAAAACATCATAAAACCATAAACAACCAAAACCCTAACCCCAGGACATGTAACACTGAGAGATTGTGGGCCCTGTTGGGGTTAGTTGGGAAGCCAACTTCCGGGGTTCGTAACTTGGTCATATTATCTTTGTTTGGTGTGTACGATACTTTGTTGGAAAGGCCTGTCTAAGTAATATAGGTTTCACTGCAAGTCCTTGCCCACATTTACGGGCCTACCGTGGACCCCAAAAAAACGTCGTTTAGGGGGTCAAAACTGCTTCGGAATTTCAGGACCCGAAAAACTACTAAAAATAATATATGCTGAAATGAACAAGGAAACAAATGAAACTAACTAGGGGGTCTAAGTGGAATAGGCGAGTGGCCACCAATATCCACATGGATCACTAGCACCTAGCCACCCCTACGCCACAGTACCATGGGCGAGGGGCCGAGGGATAGGGCCTAGCTTGGCCCCAAGGTCACGGTCGCAGCACATGCCCATAGTTGGAGGCCAACAATGTAACCAAATGCAAATGAGGACCGAGTGCAAAATGAAGTTTGGGAAAAAAAATGGAGGGGGGCCAGCCCTGGGTCATATGACCTTGTCACTTGACCAACAACACAGATTTAAGAGAGGGGCCAACCCCAAGAGGGACGAACCATGGTCATGTGCAACCATGGAACTAGGGGGCACACCAACAACAAGGATGAACCATGGTCATGTGCAACCATGGAACTAGGGGGCACACCAACAACAAGGACCAGACATCATTCCAAAAAATCGACACCTTTTTCGATCATATGGTCGTCATGTGTCCAAGATTTTCGGGACTGGGGGCTTAATGATGCCCTTAATGGTCCTACAATTTTTCCCGCTGAGTGGGAATTGTGCCAAGTTTGGTGCACTGGTTCCACATTTGGGGCGCTCAAGCTAGGTTGAGGCCGAATTATAGGATGGTTCGCTGCATAATTTGACAAAAGGAATAAACAAGCATAAATTTCTCAATTTTTGGCCAAATGAAGTGCAAAAAGAACCAAAACAGGGGTTTTTGACAGTGATGGATCCATTGGAGATATCACTTCTTCTATTTGAGTAGTGTAAAGCATGTAAAACACACTTTAAGAATTTTTTAATGAAAGAGGCCATGCATTGGAAGCTAGATCAGGAGATCTTAGCCCAAGAGAGGAGTGAACTCATTTATCATGATTTTTTTATGTGTTTCAGATGTGCTTAACTGTATCCGTTTGGCTTTAAAATTAGTTTAAATTAACTTGTTTATGTGTTTAGTAAGTTGATCCTATACCCAAAACACATCAAAATTTAACTTACAAATTGTTTAAAAGTCTTCAAGTTTTCACATACATATCATCTAACCCTCTCATAGATCCCTCCACGTATGGATTGATAAACTAAAAAACCACTTATAGAAGGGCATATCTCTGTTTGATTTTGTGGGAGAGGTTTTTTCATATTTCTCTTTGAAAATAAATATGATCGAGATTTAATATTTTGAAGCAGACCCTATTTTATGGGATCAAATGGATTATATATGGACCAATGGAACCCATAAAATAATGTTCAATCATTGGTGCTAGTGTGGGTCAAACTTCTGTTCCTCCCTCTACACTACTGGAATGAGGAAACCTTCAAATATATTAGTAATTCATTAGAAAAGAATACTGATTGAGTTCTGCTACGAGAAGGAATGCAAGCATGTGCAAGGATCTGTCTAAAAAAACGTTATAATGGATATTCTAATATGGCTTTTAAAACTAATTTTGGAAGTAGTCATAGACCAAGTAGTCATAGACCCTATTATCCATAATCTATATCTTTGAAAACATAGTGAACTAGAACCTAAGATCTTAATTGCTTGTACTATGGTATTTAACCTCCATCTCCACAAAATTTCAATATTTGAAACTTCCCAGTAAAAAAAGTTATAGTGAAATACTCAAATGACTTATTTAAATTTGAATTCAAGATTAGTGACAAACCCTGTCTTACATAAGTTTCTAAAAATATAATGAACTAGAAGTTGAAATTTTTAAAATCTATACCTTGAGTTTTCATCTTTGTATCCTCCAATTTCATAGTCTTAAATATCCCAAGAAAAATTCATGGAAAAATTTTCATGACTTGATCGAAACCCTACGATCAGATCTTTAATACCAAATGTTATGAATCAATTGACTTGAAAATAATAAAATGTCATTGAATACATTTCACTTTGATGAGGAAACCTCATTTTACAATGAATATGATGTATGATACAATAGTGAGATGATTCTAAGACTAGGTCTCCTTAGTATATGTGTGTGTGTAATGTGGGGAACATACAATTATAAAGAAAGGGTGCAGCGAAATGTTCTAGAAAAAATATACAATTATAATGAAAGGATACAATTAAAGGTTTTGGTTGACTTACTAATAAAACACTAAGAATGTAATAATGCAATATCTAGGACTTGATAAGTGGTTGTATGCTTAACCATATACAATAAGGGGTTCCATTTTCCTCTAAGTCTCTTATGCTATTGATCCATAAATCCCAATGCTAGAAGATCTAAAGAATCTTATCCATGTACAATTTCATCAGCAATGAGTTGATGGTCGAAAATTACCCACCAACAAAAGATAAGAATATCACCCAATCAAGGTCTCAATTAGATCTATACCCACTTGATGTGGTGATATTCACTAGTATGTAGACTCAATTTCCTAGGATTTGGATGTGCCAAATGTCAATCCAAAGGAAAAACATATGACCTAACACTAATATAAGTTAACTATATTAACTATATATTTATATATTCTAACTAATGTACAGTATTATGTATTCCTAGATAGTTAGGAGCGGGTTATGAATACTTTCAAACTCATAAGAGAATAATTATAATATTTAGGAAATAGTTAACCAAATCATGTAACTAATAAGCTAACATACAATAACTTAAATATTTCAAACAAATACTTATTTGAAACAATAAATAATGTATTGTGTACTTATTACTTAGTCTAGCTCTTTTATGTTTTGGGTTTTTTTGGTAGATATTTAAAAATATTTTTTTTTGCAAAATTGTGGTTATGTATTGTTTAAAATGTGTTTTTTAATACACAAATGGATTTAGCACCATGAAAAACCCTTGAAATACTAGCATTATGTAGATTTCACAACTTAAACTTGGCGATTCTAACAAATCTTGCTAAATTTCAAGTAAAATTAATTGGAATCTATACCTAATCTTTGCTAAATTTCAAGTAAAATTGATTGGAATATATGCCTAATCTAAATAAATTTTAAGTAAAATTGATGGGAATATATACCTAAAAAAAACTAAAACATAAGAGATTCAAACTACAATAATTGGGTAGAATCTAATTTTAATTATCATTTGTTAAAAAAAAAAGAAAAGAAAGAGCTATCATTTAAATAGGAATTACAATGTGGAAAAGATAATCATTTAATGGAAGCGTTATATATATATCTTAGAAATCCTAATTTTTCTTACTTTAAAGTTTAGATAATTTGGGCTTACATCCTTCCAATTAACAATAGCCAATGCACACACTTAAAAAGGTTGGTTTAGATTTTTGGCTTAATTATCACCGATCTAAAATCTTATTTGTCTGTGAGAAAGTCAAATTAAAATACTCAATAAAAATAAGAGGTAATGATTAATATGATGTGTTTTATTTTATTAATTTCAATCTTAATTTTCATTTTTATAAAAAATATTTTCAATACCATAAAAGTTCAGTAGAAATATATTGGAATAAGTAATTGGTAAAATTTACAACAAATATTTAAAAATAGAAACATTTTCAAAATTTGTAATATAATACAGATGTAAGATATTTCTTTCAATATACTTTATATCTGTAATATAAAACAAATGTAAGATATTTCTTTCCATATACTTTGTATTTATCATCTTATTTATGTCGTAATTTAAGTTAATAGGATAATTATAATGATTTTAAAAATAGTATGATAATTATAATGATTTTAATATTTTGTTCAATTGGTTGGTTTGACTTATTGGGATTTGAATTTTGAATTTTATTTTTTATATAATTGTTGACGATTTTTTATTTTATTTCTACGTAAGGTGGATGAGGATTTATTGATTTTTTTTTTTTTTTTTAATAGAATATGCTCAACATATGCTTCGTCTGAATGCTTACAATGATGGCAGTGTGTTACAGAGTTTGTTAGGTTGCATTAGGTGTTAATAAATTTAGAAAATTAGATTCGTGCAAGGTGGCACCTTGCCCACCAATTTCTTAGGGATTTCAGATTAGTGCCACGTGGTTCCCCTCCCACCAATTTCTTAGGGATTTGAGATTATTCCAATTCTAATTAGATAGAGAAATTAATATATAAACACTTTGTATTTAGCAAAATTGTCCATTTTACAATTAAATGGATTTTTTTTTTTTTTTTTTTTCAAATTAAAATTGAGACAATTTTTTTTATACATAAACAAAAATGTGTATTAGTAACACATTCTTTGTGTTGCAACAATTTTTATATTACAATAATTTTTTTCATTATATTTTTGGAAGTCTTCACCTATATGAACTCATTAAATTTTAATATAATTATACTAATACTTTATAACGTAATGATTATCTTAATTTTGAAAACTTCTGAAACATGTATGCATTGTTTGAAAAGCTTTTATAATAAAATTGATTAATGTAAAAAATACTTAAAAATAAATAAAGCTTCTAAAATTTAGAAGACGTGATTTAAATTTAATTCCAATGGCCCGAAAGAAAAATTTTATTCAGCATAATAACTTACATGCTTTACTTACCAAAACAAAGTATAATAACTTGAAACTTTCGTTTACGCTTTATTTTAACAATTAAAAATAACATTTAGTTGAATCTTCGAGTTGTCACGCGCTAATATGCTCATTTTGCAATCAAATATTCTATTTAAATCCCAGTGAAATACTCTATTTTAATAAACAAATGGTAAACTACAAAAATAAAGTTGGTTTTCCATAAACATTGGGTAGGTGTAGGTTAGCCAAAAGTTGGTTTTCCATAAACATTGGGTAGGTGTAGGTTAGCCAATTCAGGGAAAATTGGGTTTGGTTTATGTTTTAAAATTATTTTGGTTTGGTCCAGAACTAATTTTTTGAGATGAAGAAACAGTTTAAGAACAGAAATATTTGACTTAATACAAATGAAAACTCACCTCTTAGGGATCGCTAACAAACAAAGTATTCAAAATAACAACCAACCACATAATTGCTATTCCACTCCAGGTTGACAATCTTATCCGTACGATTTGAAATTAGAGTTTTACATTTTAAGAAAGAAAAGTAGGGGAGACAAAAACAAAATTCACACATAAAACATGAGCTGCTACTTTTCTATTGATCACACAAAATATGATGATTACAATGAACTTGGTGAAAGGTATTTAAACCTTTTCCAACTAGCTAATTGCTTAAAATATCTTGACATGCAACTACATGCAATCTCACACTCAAAGTAGTCTATCACTTAACTCACTTGACTCAACACTCAAACACTCAATCATGCAATCACTCAGTGAACTGAATCTCTATTTTTAGCTAACTTCTCATGCATGAGTAATTATCTTATTTTAACACTCCCCCTTAATTACGACTGCTAAACTAAAACATGACTCATGACAATTGAAACATGTCTGCTAGTCTATGTCTCAGCTAAGCTTACAACACCCAAGTTTCTTCTATGAAACTCAAACACATCTTGTGCTAATGACTTAGTAAATATATCGGCCAATTGATACCTAGATTTACAAGGCTTCAAGTGAACTTCTCCATTGCTCACAAGTTCTCTAATAAAGTGATATCTAGTATCAATATGCTTGTTCTTCTGATGAAACACACTATTCTTGGATAGTGCAATCACTGAGGTGTTGTCATAATATATTGTTGTTGATCCTGGTTGTTTCTACTTGAGTCCATCAAGTACTCTTCTTAACCACACTGCTTGACATGTTGTTGATGTTGCTACTACATATTCTACTTCTTTTGACAAAAGTGTCACAATGGACTACTTCTTAGATGCCCATGAAATCACACCTGAACTAAGGTGGAACACAAGACCAGAAGTGCTCTTCCTATCATCCAAACTGCCTGCAAAATCACTATTTGTGTATCCAATCAATTCTTTCTTGTCTGTTCTTGCATACATTATGCCACAATCTCTAGTTCCTGCTATGTATCTTAAAATTCATTTTCCTGCACTCTAATGCGTGTCTTTTGGAGTCTCCATAAATCTGGAAATCAAACTCACTCCTTGCAAGATATTTGGTCTTGTAGTTGTGAGATACATGAGGCTACCAACCAATCTTTTGAATAAAGTTGGATTGACATCTGATCCTTCATCATCCTTGCTTAATTTTGTACCTATTGCAACTGGTGTAGGGATAGGTTTGTAATTTTCCATATTGAATATTTTCAACAAATCTTTGGAATATTTATTTTGACAAATAAAAATTCCTTTTTCAGATTGCTCAGCTTTTATGCCAAGAAAATATTTCATGAGACCAAGATCTGTCATCTCAAATTCTTTCATCATGGCTACTTTAAACTCATCTATGTCAAAATCACCTTTAAAAATCATGTCATCAACATATAAGCAAATAATCAAAATATGTCCATGCTCATTTACCTTTCTGTACAAGGTAGGCTCAATGTTTCTTCTGCAAAATCCATTCTAGATCATGTAACTGTCAATTCTGTTATACCAAGCTCTAGGTGCTTGCTTCAGTCCATAGAGTGTTTTCTTCAACCTGTAAACTTTGTTTTCGTTACTTTTAACTTCATATCTTGGAGGTTGCTGCACATAAATTTCTTCTTCTAGAATTCCATTCAAGAAGGCTGATTTCACATCCATCTAATATACTTACCACTTGTTCTGAGCTGTTGTGGCTAGAACTACTCTTACAGTATCCAATCTGGCTACCGGAGCAAACGTTTCTCCAAAGTCTATTCTCGATTGCTGCGAAAATCCTTTTGCTTTAAATCTGTCAATTTCACCTTTCTCATTCAACTTTGTCTTGTACACCCACTTCACACCAATGAGATTTTTGTCCTTTGGTAAATCAACCAAATCCCATGTGTCATTCTTTTCAATAGCGTCAATTTCTTCATCCATGGCTTGCACCCATTTTTCATCTTTGATTGCTTCTTCAAACGAAGAAGGTTGGAATGACAACAATGCAAATTTGAACTAACATCCAAATCATCATAAATATCTTTCAAACTTCCCATCTTTCTCTTACCATTGCTTGATTCATCACCTGATTAATTGCTGGGAGAATCTTGATCTTATGATCTGCTTGAGGATCCATGCTGCTCTAAAAATCTTGGATTCATTGTTGGTGTGTCTCTGTTTGGTGTCTTCACCTATGATTCTTGCTGCTCATTTTCTGCTACATGATCTTCTTCCATCAGTGGCACTTGTGCATGAACTGTTTTGTCTACAGTTCCATTCCATGACTCTTGTTCCTTGAATACAACATCTTTGCTAATTATGGTCTTATTTGAGACAGGGTTATACAATTTGTAAGCTTTTGATTGCTCAGTATAACCAATGAATATGCATTTTTCATTTTTATCATCCAATTTGCGTCTTCACTCCTTAGGCACATGTGCATAAGATACACATCCAAATACTCTGAGATGAGATACGTTGCAATACATACCTAACCATGCTTGTTTTGGTACTCTGTTCATCACACTTTTGTAGGAGATCTGTTGATCACATAAATAGCACATGCAACTGCTTCTGCCCAATACTCATTAGACAAGTTTATGCCTTCTAACATGCTTCTTACCATGTTCATAATTGTCCCGTTCTTTCTCTTTGCTACACCATTTTCCACCACAATCTAACCTCAATACCTCGATTTGTCGATCACTTTGGTTCTCTACTAAGGCTTTGAATTCTTTGAACTTTGCAAAAGTTTCAGACTTCTGCTTCAAAAAATAAACCCAAGTCTTTCTATTGTAATCATCAATGAAAGTGAGGAAGTAGCAACTTCCACCAATCGACTGTGTCCTCATAGATCCACACAAGTTTGTATGCACTAGCTCAAGAGGTTGCTTTGCTCTGTATGAAACTCCCTTTGGAAAACTTTCACGGTGTTGTTTTCCCAAGATGCAACACTCACAAGTACTAATAGGCTCTTTGATGGGAGGTAATCCTCTGACCATCTGTTTCTGCTGCAACAATCTTAAACCAGAAAAGTATCTAAGTGTCCAAATCGAAAGTGTCATAACCAATAATCATCAGAACATGCAACTGTAAAAGAACTCACCTGATCACTATAATTCAAAATTAGAGGAAAGAGTCTATTCCTTGTCATTTGCACCTTTGCTATCAGTTGCCTGCTTGGGGGCTTGTCATATATAACAACTTCTTGACCTTGAAAGATAACTTTGTATCCTTTCTATGTCAATTAACCAACACTTAACAAATGATGTTTAAGACTAGGAACATAATATACCTCTGAGATTGTCTTCGACTCTCCCTGCTTGGTCAAAATGTTAACCACTCCTTTTCCATCTACTTCCACATTCTTGTCAGTTCCCAACTTTACCTCTGTTTTCACAGATTGATCGAAATTGCAACCAAATCCTTTTTGCCTATCATGTGGTTACTGCAAGCTGTCTAACAACCACACACTAGCAGAAGGTTCATGCATGGTATGGCAAACTAGGAACATAGAGTTAGTACTCTTTGTAGTGACATTAGCTCTTTGGTTCCCTTGATCAACTATTTTCTTCCTGCAATCACGAGCAAAATGACCAAATTCATTGCAGTAATAACATCTCACCTTTGATTTATCAACTCTTTGATTATTGTTGAAGCTTTGTAGTTGCTTCCATTTGCATGTTCATGATCTTCTCAATCATCTCTTTGACCACCATATCTTCCGTTTTGTCCTTTGCCTCTCGTTCTACTTCTGCCTCGAACTTTGTCTCTTGAAATAGAAACCTGACTTTTGAAAGCGGTCTCTAAAGTGGAATCCTTATTTATGTCTATCCTTGCCTCATGCGATAGAAGTGATCCCATAAGCTCATCAACTGGCAATGATGCCAAATCCTTGGCTTCTTTTATGGCTGCTACCACAACATCAAATTTGGTAGACAAAGATCGGAGGACCTTCTCAACGACTCTTTGACCTTTTATATCTTCACCATAAATCTTTAATTGATTTACAACAGTTATGACTCGATTCATGAAAGAATTGATGTCCTCTATCTCCTTCATTTGCAGACTTTCAAAATCTCTCCTAGTATTCTGCAACTTAACAACATTGACTTTGAGCATACCTTTATAGTTTGTCGCTAAAGTATCCCATGCTACTTTTATTGAAGACGTGGTCATAATCTTCTGGAACACTGCTAGGTCCACTCCCTGTTGAATAAGCTGCAACGCATGTGCTTTCTTCTTCTTTCCTTTCTTACATTGTTCCCTCTCTGCATTAGTGAAAGCTTCTTCTTCTTCGTTCATAGATTCTGGAAACCCAAACTTCACATAATCTCAAACATTATGTGCCCGCAACGTGGTCGCCATCTTAATGGCCACACATCGTAATCTTTCCCTGTAAATGATGAGAACTGGGGCTGCAAATTTGAGAAAGCCATCTTGCTTAAAAAAAATCCCTTTCTAAAAAACACCTTAAATTTTTTTTTTTTTTTATAAAAAAAAAAAAAACCTTTTAAAAATCTCCTATATTTTTTTTTTTTTATATAAAAAAAATATTTTTAAAAATCCCTATATATAAAACACAATGAAACCTTTATATAACACGCCCTTCACTGAGTAAAAATAAACTTTTTAAGTGGCTCTTTTTTAATAAAACTTCCCACTCAATTGAACGTATATGAAGTCAATCTCTCTTTGTATCGCTGTATCTGCGAATTTATTAACGGTTCGGCTGCGGTGATGGAAAGCGTGCTAACTCTTTGCATGGTGACTAACGTTTGCGTTAATCCTCTAACGCCACAGAAGGAGAGTGTGGTAACTCTTTGCACAATGACTAACGCCACAAAAGCCAGCGTGACCTGTGCCCATGCAAATCGACTATAGTTGCATGTCGTTAACGCTTAAACACTAAAAAGAAATATGTTTCTTCTTACACCGATTGTTGATAATCCGTTTTATCTCACTTTATGTAATCTCTTCCGATATCAATTTGTTGTTGGAAACGTAAAGGAGATAAAAATTTTACTCTTTTATTGATCACACAAAACATGATGATTACAATGAACCTAATGAAGGGTATTTAAACCTTTTCCAATTAGTTAACTACCTAAAATATTTTGACATGCAATCTCACACTCAGAGTAGTATATCACTTAATTCACTTGACTCAACACTCAAACACTCAATCATATAATTACTCACTTAACTAACTCTCTATTTTTAACTAACCCCTCATGCGGTAGTAATTATCTTATTTTAATAATTATATTATTTACCATGAAAATTAATTATTTTATTATTTCAGTTACAGTGAGTTTAAAATGAGGTTAATTCTAATGTTGATGGAAAATCTCATTACAAAAATCTCATTCAATACATATAAAATATTTTAGAAAACTAAAGATTCATTGACCTCTCTCATCAATTATATTAAGGAGAGAAAAATCGTCAATTATGTTGAGGGAAAAAAAATATTATTATTTTAATAGAATTAAACCCAAAAAAAAATTAAAAAAAATTATATTATTGTTAAATTCATAAAAAGTGATTGTTTTTATTATGGTTGGGAAACTAGATTGGTAGTACAAATACAAAATTTTAAGATTACTTATATTGTTTATGATTTGATGAATTGACCATACAAAAAAATAAAAATATTTATAAAGAAAGCATTTCATGAACTAAAAAATATTGTTGTACTATTAGAAATTGTATTGTTGGCCTGAGCATATGTTATGTAACTTTTTATTCTACTAAATTGTTTTTTAACCTAGTAGTTGGGGTTTTTCATAACGTGGAGGGATCCATACTTGTGATTTTCTTAGTTATGGGTGTGATTTTCCTATTGATGTTTTCTATTTACTCCATTATTTCATCCATACAAATGATGATTTCTTGTTGAGTGTTAGTGTTGTCTGAGAGGACTCTACCCATTAGAGTTTTTGTGTGCTAGTATAGGTTGATTGTACGCATATAGGGGTGAGCTCTAGCTTTGGTGGAGTTCCCTATGTTTGGTTTGTGGTCATTCATTTTAAGGATGGTCGTAAACCAAATCATGCTCATGAAACATAACTCTCGCTCTGGCTATAGTTGACTTTGGCTCAAGGCTCTAAAAATCCTCTCCACAAGATAAACTAATTCAAAGGAATGGGATTGTGGGGTTGAGAAAAAACATATCTACATTTAATGCCTAACCAAATATCACTCGAAAATGATTTGATGATAGAAGTTTGACTAAAATTGTAATTAAAATGAACCTGGTATAATTATACACAAAATTCCTACATATCCATTTTTGGGAGAGGAGGAACTCAATCCTAGTATGTCCATACTATTTATAGCACTGCAGTTTTTTTTAGGAATGCTCTTTGCTAGAGTAGACATGGAGTCTGGAGCTATTATAAAGAAGTGAGGGAAATGACAAGATCATTGCATTCACTAAGGGGCATAGTGGTGTCTTTGCAAGTGCTTGGACAGGGCTAGGACCATTTTTAGTCGATGGATTGTCCTAAAGTTACTAGAAAACAACTCCCACAGACATACCATGTCATTAGTAATGAAGGATTTGAGGGAATTAAATCAATCCTTTCCTTGTTGCTTGTTGGTTCCCATGATAAAATTAAGAATGGTGATAAACTAAGAAGAGTATTTGAACAAGATCTAAGAGATGGAGCCACAACTAAAGCCATCGCCATAACTAGAGCATCAACATGGTTTGTTATGATCAAAAACATTAGTAAC
Source organism: Pinus taeda (assembly GCA_000404065.3). Taxonomy (NCBI): domain Eukaryota; kingdom Viridiplantae; phylum Streptophyta; class Pinopsida; order Pinales; family Pinaceae; genus Pinus; species Pinus taeda. Next base: position 65,510 of record APFE031485934.1, read on the forward strand.
ACATTCATCATGGAAATTTATGGAGTTCTTATTTATGTTGTTTCTCCTATGGTAGCTATGAGCATGATAAAATTAAGAATGGTGATAAACTAAGAAGAGTATTTGAACAAGATCCAGGAGATGGAGCCAAAACTAAAGCCATTGCCATAAACAGACATCAAAATGGTTTGTTATGATCAAAAACATCAATTACATGTAACTCATCATGGAAATTTATAGAGTTCTTTTTTTTGTCGTTTCTCCTATGGTAGCTATGAGCATAATAAAATTAAGAATGTTGATAAACTAAGAAGAATATTTGAACAAGATCCAAGAGATGGAGCCACAACTGAAGCCATTGCCATAACCAGAGTATCAACATGGTTTATTATCATAAAAAAACATTAGTAGCATGCTCATCATGGAAATTTATAGAGTTCTTATTTCTTTCATTTCTCCTATGGTAGCTATGAGTACAAAAAGAGGTGAAGCATTCTTTCAAGAGCACAATGATGGTATTTAAGGCAGATTTTGAGATGAGACGAAGATCTAGAATATATGCATAGACAAATAAACGATCATCGGTTTCATGGCTACTCAAAGTGGAAGATATAACAAAATTAAAAAGGTATATCTAATAGGTTTTCAGTGAAACTTGCTCTCATACCAAAGTATGGAAGGTGCTTCAACACATAGAAAGAGAAGCATGAGCATATATCACATGGGCAAAACCCTAGGTGAGTGAAAGGTTTCTACAGACCTGACAGTTTTAGAAATCACCACAAACATGTGGATCTCGCACAATCGAGCAATCTAGGAAGGTACATGCTTTGATACTAGTTTTAGACAACCAAGAATGGATATTATATTTAGATAATCATGTGATGTGTTTCTCATTAAAATAATTACACATAAATACATTATTTTATGACCCTCGGTTTCATCTTCCAAGAGGTCCCTTGGACTCTTGATGTCTCTTTATAATCTCTTTAGACTCTTCATGTTCTTTCTCAAGAGAAAAATACATTCACCATAATATTTATAGATTATGTTTCCAACATTCTTATATATGATTGACTTGGTCAAAAAATTTAAAGTCATTAGTTGGATATAAATTGGGTGGTTAAAAGGATAAGTTATATCCTCCTCATTTGAGTTCAAATTTTGCTTATGACATGTTTTCCACTCATAAGTCAATTGGGTCTCACAAAATACCAACAATTTCATGCTCATTTAGTGCTTGCGATTGGTTGAATTCTCTCATTTAGTGCTTGCGGATGGTTGAATTCGTTGAGGTTCATGCAAGAGGCTTCAAGGTCAATCCCTTGTGTTGGTTACCTCTATCACTCGATCTTCTTATTGACTTAAGCACTTATATCAATGTATGGATTTATGCTAGGTAATGTCAATAAAATGCAAGGAAATACCAAAAGTTTCCTAAGTTTTCCTACAACATATAGTGGTTACTTAAGTTTAATTTATGTTTTCCTCTACATGTTTTGGTAGCTCATATTGTTTTTTTGTTTCTCTACCATTCACTGAGTAAAAGAATGCAACAGTGAGGGTTTTTGCGTATATGGTGTAAGATTGTCGTGGGTTTTCTTTAACATTCATTGTGTTGTATTTGGATGTGCATTAGATTTTGGGAGATTTTATGATTTGGGAAAGCTAAAATATGACATTAAAATGATATCTATAAAGCATTAATAGACAATCCCTTGAAGGATTTTTGTTGTTGTTTGGGGACAATTCTCTGAAGGATTTTTGTTATTGTTTGGGGATTTTTAACAACAATATTCTTTTAAGGATTTTTGTTTCTTTTTTTTTGGGATTTTAGGATTGATTGGATCCATAGTTTTGTTGTCATATAATTCTCTGTTTAGCTTTTTCCCTATTCATATTGCCACAATTTTTTGGTTTTTGGCACTTCTTAAAAAGCTCACATTTTTAGTAATTATCCAAGACACTGACGATTTATGTAACATTGATTTTAATTTTAATTTTAGATTATTTTTTATCTATATATGAGAGAGGAAGTGACATTGGCATACTATATATATAATATATATATAAATATATATATATATATAATATATATAATATATATATAGATATAACAATCCTGATACACTTAATTTAGAATGAGATTGTTAATATTTTGTTAATGTTTCTTTAAAAATGGTATTAACCTCCATAGCATTATTAATAACCTTGTAGAACCTAATGGCAATAGAACCCATGAGCTCTTTAGGAATTTCATTTTAATATGGATAGTAAAAATAACCAAACTATATTTTGCGCAAATGTTTTAATGTGATTAGGATAATCGAAATCTTTGGAAATTGAGTTACTTAATTTGAAATGAATGGAATTGATAAGGGAGAAATATTCTAACTAAACATAAAGATATGCGACAAAATTTGATTGTCTCTCTCTCTCTCTCTCTCTCTCTCTCTCTCTCTCTCCATATATATATATATATATATATATATATATAATATATATATATATATAATATATATATATATTCATTTATAAACATTACATATCATTTTTCAAGATTATCTACATAGAGTAATTCATTGATCTTTGACTCATAAAAATGATCATTAGTCACAACTAACCCATTTCTCATGATTTTGAATAGTCCACTTAGCACTCATTGCATCGAATGACATTCATAAGGGTGAATTAGTGGAATTGAAACTAGCAAACTAAAACACATAGCATCAATCATCACTATTAGGGCTTGCATCCTACAACCAATACTTCCTAAGAGATCACCCATCCTAAGACCATTGCAGCTCAAGTGTGTTTATTATGGAATTTCCCCTGCAATCAAGCACACTTAGCCTACTACCCTATTTGCAAAATCTTATCAAATAGTGTGCCCTATGGATTATTCAAATAAATATCCCTTCCCTCTTTTATTTAAGCTTTGAGGAGCTTCCATAGTAACATATGAGATGTTATTTTTCAAGATTATCCCACATCCATTCATGTTAGTCCTAACAGATATGTTATGTGAACATCTTGGTTTATGTCATATCATATTTCTAGCTAAATATTACTTTTCATATCATAGTTTTTTCTTTCATTCAACATTTTTATATATTTTTAAAGAGTGTGTGTGTGTGTTGTTTGCTAGTGTATTTTTTTCTTGTGAGTCTTTCTTGTGGTCTAAGAAATTATGATCTATGGGCATATAAGCTATCAAAATGACCCAATAATTGCACCCAACCTAACTCGCACCAACTCTTAACATGGTTGGATTTTTTGGTGTCTTCTCTTGAATACCATGCGTTTCGAACCTTGGTTTAATTAAAAAATGAAACCCTTGAAATCCAATCATATTAGAAGGATTTTGCATTTTTAATATTATATTTATTTCAATTAAAATAATATATTATTGGTAAGTGAACCAATTTTATCAATGAATAGGACCTTTGACCTTCGATATATGAGAACATCATTGAGCAAGTCCACTATCAACCTTTTGACCCAAGCACACAAACCTATTGATCTGAACATGAAGGTCTATTCAGGTATATTTAAAGGAAACATCAGGCATATCCATCATAGATAAACTTGCATCACTCTTATTCTAGTAGATTTGAGGGATTTTTAGGAAAATTGTTACGAGTTGCGGGTTGAATCAAGTCAATATATTAGGGATTTTGAGTTAAAATATTAGCGCTTGCTAATTTATAGAAAGTCAAATCTATTAGGGCTTGTGGATTCACTCATTTGACATCAAGAGAACCTTTCTTCCTTCCACTCTATTCAATTTAAATTTATTGGTTAAAATGATTCGCATAGTTTAAAGCTGGAATTTGAAGGTTGAGATATTTAATCCATAATTGTTTAATAAAATGAAAATCAAAGCTCAAGTGAACATATTAGACTTCAAATATATGGCACATATGGCTAAAGGATTTGAATGAAGCATTCCAATGGTTTATGAGTGGATCCACTTATAATCAATTAGGTAACTTTCAAGCATATTTGTTGATCTAAATGTTGGGAAAACTTGTTAATGCTATGCAAGCTCCTTCATCAGTATTAAAAATGTGTTTACGATCATCTCAAATTAGCCAAAATGTGAGGAATAATGTATAAAGTGTATTTTATTAGAAATATATGAGGTTAATTAGTTGTTTAAAAACATATATAGAGAGTAAAATGTAGAGAATTAAAACACAACAACTCATAACACAACGATGATAAAGGAGTTCACCCCTCCTAAGCTACATCTCCTTGGACCTGCTTCAATGGCTAGGCCTTCTTTGGATTAATGGTCAATTCTCTGATTACATGCACCTCTAGTGCTCCATTGGATTCAGAGCATCCAAAAACCTCAAAAATGACTATCCAAGCTCTGCAATTCGACTTCAGTTGATCTAGGATTGACCTCCTCTCTTGGTGGCCCTAGGCTTCCTTAAACTTCAATGTAGAAAAATCACGTACATAAGTGTCTTTATACCTCTGAAACATGTTACATTTTGTTCATAACATCCAAATCATCTATTAAAGACTCTTTCTAAGCCAAAATTGGTCGAACTATGCAAAATTATGGTCTCTTCAATTTACTAGGAAAACTCCACCAAATCTGGAGAAACTCCAGTTAACCTTGCCAAATTTGGAGTGGAGTCGGATTTTTCGGACCTGCTAAAACCACCACCAACTACCTCTAGCACCCTCCTATTCATCGTTGGGTCGTATGGTGCCCATGGAACCGGGGTTGGTCCCCTTGGGCTCTTCCCTTACCTCCAAACTTTTGGCACATGTGTTTAAATGAAACTTCAAGCCTTTAGTTGTTAAGTCAAAAGATTGTGGCATAGCAGTGGAGCATGGGGCTTTTGTGGGATAGGTCACGGGTTAAACTCTGTCGGCCTCCAAAATAAAATTTACCCGACCTTTGAGAGGGCACGTGGAGGCCTCCGGGCTTGCCACGTGTAAGCCTCTCATTTGTCCACCTCAATGTCATTAATCAATAACATGCCGAAAATTTTCAAAATATGATTGAGTCACCTGTCAAAATATTCCTTGGAATATTATTTTTGCTGACCAGGCTGTACGCCTATTCAGCATCCCAGTCAGTCCTGTACCCAAAATTTTCCATGTTTGACAAAGCGAATAGAAGCCTTTATCCTTCTCATACGAGCTCTGTTTTGAGTGAAACAAGTTGCATTATGATCATATCATTGATACGGACATGGTAATTTGGGTTTTGAGTGATTCTGAGCACTTTGATGTTTGAGAAAATGTTTGCTCCTAATCCAAATTCCAATCACTCGTTCCCACTGACAGGCGTTTGGACCCACAAAAGATGGTTATCCGATGAGAATTGAATATTATTCTCCTTCCCAATTTCTATCAATTGATTGTACTTGGAAAAATCTCCATGACAACCACTTGGGTTCACTAACATGCCTTGCCTTGCAAATGGCTTGGCACTTCAACCAATGTTCTCCTTTTGTTGTTGACCCAATCCAAAACTTGTTGGTTTCTTGCTGATTAGACACCCTGCCATACCAAAGTGATCCCTTGGTGCTTGGAAATCTGATTGATGGCCTTCCCACTGAGAATCATGTTCCTCCTTTGCAACACATGCATTCAATGCAAGATTCTCCTTAGAAACCACTTTTCCAAGTTAAGCCCATCTAAGTGAACTACATCAATGAGTTCCAATATCAGTAATAACAAGAAAATAAATGACCATTCTTTTATCTCCATGATTCCAAATTCCACATCTGGAAGAATGCATTCACCATCTCTTTCGCTTCTTGGTGTTAACACATCAAATGGTCTACAATGGATGCAATTTTTTTTGTCATTTTTGTCCACTTTCAATTCTTGATTCCATCATCCTCTACTATTAACATGTTTCTCATGTCATGATTTGAGAATGAAGGTTAATCATGAGCCTCTTGCTCAAGCCTGGACCTTCCAAAATCATGTGACATCTTGTCACATGAAATACCATTAACCTTGAAAAACACTCATGCAAGAATATAACTTGATGAACTCTTCGTTTTGCTTCTTCAAAGCAACAAATGTCACATCATGTGAACATTGCCATGTACTCTTACATCTTGGTGTATAAACCATCGACTAAACACAAGTCGACAAAACAAGCTTCTTCAAAGAAATTGAATTTCAAATCAATCAAAAGCATGTACAACAACTTGACGATTTACAACAAGAATTCCACATTCTCATGAAACAATTTGTCACATCTCCCTTTCATCTTTGGAGACAAAAATCAACTCTTCCAAGTCAATATAACATACATGTAACAATCAATAGACCACACAAGCCGACACTCATGCATGTGCAAATGATCAACATTCTCAAGTTGACAACATACATGTTAACAAAGCAATCAACCAACACAAGTCAATTACTCGTGCATGTTCAAGCACAATGAAACTATTAAAAATTCCACTGTTCACACACACAAACTCTCATGCATGTATAACAATTCTCGACTCTCTCACAAGTAAAATCACAAGTACAATAATCCCATTGGTATGTACTAGTACTTAAAGAACTGAAATCACCAAAATTGCTACAATAAAGTGAGTCAACATACTCCACTTTCAAACGCCTTCCAGGCGTAAAAATGCAAGTTCAAGAATGCAACATGCATGAAAAATTATAGTTCAAAATTGCCATCTTTGCTGCATCTAAGAGAGTCAACGTAACTCTACTTTTACAACATCTTGCTTCATGCAATATGCAACATAATTTTAGGAGAAAAGAAATGCATCCAAATAGCAAGGAAATGAATCAATAAGGCAAAATTTGATTATCAAAATAAATGCAAGGCCTTAATTGGTTAAGAAATCTAACCATCTCTTTCCAATTCCATTTCAATGGTGCTTCTTTCAGCTGCACTTCATCGTGTGTATCATCCTAACCCACATAAATTATGGAATCCTATTTTCCATTCTTTCCAAAATACCTCTCCACCTTCTTCAAATGTCGTGGATAACTTGTTGGATGCAAAGTCCAACACTTGTCTACAACATGACCCTGCTTATGGTAATGAGTGAAAAATAATTGTATCTTCTTTTCAACATGGTTTCCATTATCCAATAGACCTTTGGCTTTTTGTCTCTTTTATTTTGAAAGTTTCCTGTGTATGCCTATCCTCTTCCAACACCTCGAAACAATATGGTTTTTCAAACCACAAAAGGAACATGTAAATTTTCTCCAACTCTTATGTGAAGATTTACCATGTTTATCATAATCAAAAGAAACTTGATTAAATGCATATTTATACCTTGCACATTCACCTTTGTTGCCTTCTTGAAGAGGTGAATTTGATGAGGTAGTGGCTCTCTTCCAAATACCAACAATGGTTTCAATGACCTTAGAGCTTTCAACTTCCTCTTGTTTTCCATTTCCACTAGTTGCATGCTTATGAGCATCTTCTTGCAAAGTGGGTATAAAACTTTTGCATTCCTCATGAACACAAACATCACAAGCTTGAGGTAATGAACATATAATGAAATTCCTTCTTGGAACACCTTCATGTGCCTCCTTGGCTTTGGAGCATTCTCCATCATGTTGTCCATAACCAGGACCAAAATACCCAAGCCTTTCCTCAACAACAATTGGCTCAGCTATGCCTTGTAAATGTTTGCCTAACCGTTTACCTTCATAACCCACCTCCAACAATAATTTGGAATTTTGTACCCTATTCCTCTAGTGTGCCTTTCAAAAGCACCAAAACATTCATTTTGAGAGGAAATTGAAGATAAACTTGAATTTCATACCTCATTTTCATATGCATACTTGGCTAGGGTTTCCTTGGCATCATGGAGTTGAATCTCAATCTCATGAATCTTTTCAAGAAGCTCTTGCTTCTCCTCCTTCATGGCCATCAACTCCTCTTGAAGTATAGTATTCTCCTTCCTATCTTCATTCATCTCTTGCACCATATCTCTCATGATTATAAGCTCTTGCAACATCTCTAAATCAAAGAATCTTGCTAAGGAAGATGGATTAGAAACATCACTTTTTGAAGCTTCCATCACACTTTTAATGCATCAAAAAGATTCACAAATCTTAAAAAAAAATCTCAACAAAGAAGCATCTCCCTTCTTCAGCTTACACACATAAACTTGCACACAATTAAATTCTCCTTACACAAATACAAAACCAATAACTAATTTTCTATCTAACCTTGGCAAACCATATCACGGTTAAAATGAGCTAACAGTACTCTAATACCAACTTGATTTGAATGTTGGTAAAACTTGTTAATTCTATGGAAGCTCCCTCATCAGTATTAAAAATGTGTCTAGGATCGTCTCAAATTAACCAAAATATGAGGAATTATGTGTCATGTGTTGAGTGTCTTTTATGAGAAATTTATGAGGTTAATTAGATGTTTAAAACACATTTACAGCAAGTAAAATGCATAGAACTAAAACACAGAAACTCATAACACAAAGTTGATAAAGGAGTTCACCCATCTTGGGCTACATCTCCTTGGACCTGCTTCAATGGCTAGGCCCTCTTTGGATTAATGGTCAATTATTTGATTACATGTACTTGCAGTTCTCCAATGGATTTTCAACCTACTCCATTGGATTTAGAGTATCCAAAAACCTCAAAAATGACTATCCAAGCTCTGTAATTGGACTTCAACTGATTTAGGCTTAACCTCCTCTCTTGGTGGCCCTAAGCTTCCTTAAACTTCAACATAGAAAAATCATGTACAAAAGTGCCTTGCTACCTCTACAACCTATTCCATTATGTTCAAAGCATCCAAATCATCTAGGAATGACTCTTTCTAAGCCAAAATTGGTCAAAATATGCAAAAGTTATGGTCTCTTTAGTTTTCCCTAGGAAAACTCCACTAAATCTAGAGAAACTCCAGTTAACTCCGCCAAATTTTGAGCGGTGTCGGATTTGTTAGACCTGCTAAAACCGTTGCCAACTACCGCTAGCGCCCTCTTATTTAGCATTGGGTCGTATGGCACCCATGGAACCAAGGTTGGTCCCCTTGAGCTTGCCTCTTACCTCCAAACTTTCGGCGCATGTATTTAAATGAAAGTTCAAGCCTTTAGTTGTTAAGTCAAAAGGTCGTGGCATAGAGGTGGAGTGTGGGGCTTATGTGGGTGAGGTTGCGGGTTCAACTCCATCGGCCTCACAAATAACAATTTACCCAACCTTTGAGAGGGCACGTGGCAACCTCCAGGCTTGCCACATGTTAGCCTCTCATTGGTCCACCTCAATGTCGTTGACCAATAACATGCCGACAATTATCAAAATCCGATTGAGCCACTTGTCATAATATTCCAAGAATATTCCTTGGAATATTTTTTTTGTTGACTGGGCTTTATGGATGCCTAGTCAGCATCTAAGTCAACCCTATACCCAAAATTTTCCATGTTTGACAAAGCAAAGAGAAGCTACTATCTTTCTCATACGAGCTCTGTTTTGAGTGAAACGAGTTGCGTTGGGATCATATTGCCGAGATGGACGTAGTTGTTTGATTTTTGAGCGATTCCAAGCACTTTTATTTTTGAGCAAATTTTTGCCCCTAATCCAGATTTTGATCAGTTGTTCAAAAACATTTGAGCTATGACAAAATTATTCTAAGGAGGAACATAGCTTGACCTAATCAAGGCATTTTCACTAAGTTATTTTTTTCACGAAGAGATTTTCATGGAGGAATTCTCACTAAGGCATACCTCGACAACCTAAATAAGTGCATATGTTCCTCCTCTTACTCTCATTTATAACTTACTTCCTCTCTATCACTTTATTCCTATAAGAATAATTCAACGCATTTACAAAAAAATATTAAGGGAAGACCTAGCAAAGTAACATTAGAAAGTCTCTACAAATATGTAGAATAATTAGACAAATGTAGAGAAGAGAAAGAACACAAACTTCAAATAGAGTTAGAGGTAATGCTTGATACTAATTATATAGCCTTGGAAGACAAGATTCAAAAACAAATGGACAATAAAATATTAGGGTTGGATACCTAGTCCAAGAAAATGGAGATTAGATTACAAGAAATGAATAAGAAAAGAAATAATCAACCCAAGAAGAAGAGTAGATAGTATAGAGAATCGTAATAATGAGGAACAATAAATAACTAGAAGAAAATATAAATAACAATTTGGCTCTAACTAGTTTGGAAGGTAAATTGGATGTCAAACCCATCATAGAGGAAATGAATAATCTCGTAGAGTTAGACCATGAGGGTAGAAAAATAGCCTTAAATCTCATAAGTTTTGGTTTACAATAGAAGAAAGATGAGGACTCACTAGCAATAATCAAATTGAAATTATTTGTCTCTTAGAAGAAAAGGGGTTGGCAAAAAGTTTTAGCATAAAGATAGATTAATCCATGTTAATGTAAGCTTTGATAACCATAAATATGACACACTTAGTAATACTCTAAGTTTAAAGGGTCGCACTTCGATAACCATAATCATCGCACATTTAGTAATACTCTAATCTTAAAGGGTCACAAATATTCATAAATAAATACCTCATTCCAAAATACTAAGCTAATTCAAGGAAGGAATTTGGAAAGGTAAAAGAAGCTAAGGAGGAAGGAAAAAGGGATATAAGTATGAATAGAAAAGATATTATTAGCGATGTAGACCAAAAAGATAATAATAAATAGGAATTTGGGACACTTTGGATCCTCTCTTGAAACTCTTGTGGCTTACCATTGATATTATATTGCTTATTGAAACTTGGGAGCACGTAGAATCTATGATCCCTAACATAGAAGGACTTCTCTTGTGTATAACACTCCAATTTATAATGCCTAGAATTATCAATGTGTATTGTAAATATAATGTATGGACACCTGCCAAGTAATGTGTAAACTATGTTTGAAAATAATAAAATAAAATACATCATCAGTTATAGACAAACATAAACAGAGTAATAGGGGCTATGTTTTCACAAGAGAAAGGAATCCAAGGGGAAATTATACATGTTTATTAATCCTAAGTCACCTTTTGTAACCCTCCTTCCAATATTTACCATATTTCACTAATGTCCAAGCTTCAGTTATGGAAGTGGAGTCGACACTCATAACTTACAAACATCCCTCAAGGCTTACAAGACACTCAGGGACCAAAGAACCACCCAAGGTGACCAAACCCTGAGTTGCGGCTAATTTTCTAACAACTTAACCCCCAACCACGCGCAAAATCCTATAAGGTTGTGGTTATAAGGCTCCAACCACACACATGGTGCTACTTCCATGCAATTATAGCCCCAAAATTCTAGTTCATAGGGTGTCGTCCTGAAATCTAAGCCACAATACCAGGCCAACCTCCAAACCACTGCCCAAAATTGGTTGAGACTTTCCAAAATCATTATTTACGTTATTACATAGCAAAACATTCAAACTCGAATGAATAACTTGACCTAAACTGCCTAGAACGTGCTAGACATTTTGTCAAACATGTCGAAAAACATGTAAGCTATAGGTTATGAATGCATATTTGATCATAATAGTCTAAGATTCATCTAAGAATCACCAAGAAGGCTCTATGCCCTCTCCACATAGTTTCAACAATAATTATTAGTCCATACATTCATCAATCAATCAATAACTAAATGATTCATGACAAGAGCCATAGATGGTACACATTATATAACCAGAAAATAATCCACATAGAAACCATGGCAACTTAGCCATAATATCACCAACATAATACTACAAATGTTCATAGATCACAATAAGAAAATGTCTCATATTAACATAGGAAAATACCAAGAAACTCACGAACTTCCATGTACCACCCAACCATAGATTGGGATGAACCAAATCTCTCTTTCAGCCAAACACCCCCCGCACCATATTCCAAGCATGAATGTGGGATATCATGGAATGAACCAAGACAAAACCAAATCAGGGCTTCCAAAGACCATCCGCCTCAACCATCAACTAGTGCTTCCACCTCATAGTCAGACATCACTAACACCAACCATATCGGTCTCTACCCAAGCTATCTAGGGATCTAGGAATTAGTAACTCGACCCACCAAGGGATCTAAAATGTTTGTCCCAACCTAGGTCCAGGACTAATAACTCAACCCAAGTTGTTTCAGGGCTTCCAGAATGTTTCTTCCAACCCACAACCATAAGAAATTATGAGCACCAATCAGAAAACATTCAAGTGGAAAAAAAACCACAACACGATGGCTATCTAGGAAATGGCAAGGCGAGGCTAAAACCACTGTCAATTTAGGAAATCCTTCATGATAATTACAACACATAACCATAAAATCACATGCATATACCATGCATCCATAAATTAGTAAGAAAATCACACATGCAACCTGTTACCTGCAAAGTAGTCCAGTTGTAGTTGTTGATCCCACTGTTCCCTTACATTTTCCTTCTTTCCTTCTTTTTTCAATCCAAGTGAAACTAGAGTGCTCCAAACATGCTCCAAGAATGCTCTAAGTGTGCAAGAGTATGAGAGAATGAGAGAGTAGAAGAAATATCCACCTAAAAATTGTCAAAAGCTATGAATTATTGTGAAGAAGCCTTTTTTATCATTAAGGCCTCTATTTTCTTCATTTTCATCTATTTTTCCTTCAATTTCCCTCTCATCCAAATTTGTGTCTCTTCACCTTCCCTTTCTCCTATTTTCCTTTATTTCATAAGTAAAATGCCAACTATTTCCATTTTTCCTTTGCCAATGCCTTTTCCAATTTCCATAGCCATTAATTAATCAACAATGATACCCATCACTATGGTTTTCCCAACATTCAACTTAGAATACGTGTCCCATGACTGTGGTCTTATTTTTTCTATGTACGTAGAAAAGAAACCAGGGGGTTGTTACAAATGTAACGCCCCCTCCTCCTAGGTACACCCAAGCAACTAGCAAGTCGGGCAAACATGTGATGAGAGAGGTTACTAAGGGATTCAATCTCCTAGGTGACCTTAAGGAAATGGAATTGATAGAACATATCAAACAAACCCATCCACATCAGAAAATACCCTCAAGAGACATGTCAACCACTCAGATAACCTGTCCCTGAGTCTTACTGATGATTTAAGCCTTTTAGCCCAGATTTTCTCTCATGTTATAGGCAACAAAGCGACTAACAACTCAAAGTCGCCCTCATAGGCCTTTATGCTAGCGTTTGTGGACTTTTCTTAGCATAACTATGCCAATGAGCCTAAGATTTGAGACACTTTTATTGCCCAGAATCATGGCTTATGCCTAGAACTTGCTACAACCTTCAAAATCCATCAAAGACATGAAAAAATTGTTGATAAATCAAAAATCAACCTCAAGACTAGCCCTAAGCATCTCCAACCGGGACTGACATTCTATCAAACACTTAGCATCAATGCAACCTACAAGTCTAGGATACAAGACAAAGCATAAATGACTGAAAGAACTTATGAAACATAACCAGAAGGATCACCTTCTTCTCCATTGAACTATCATACCATCAATTAGGTCTTGCATCCATCCATTTAACAATTACAAGTAAATACATGAAATAACCATGACATGAACCAGTCACAAAACCATGCTTATAACCAGCATTAAACAATATACATATCAGAGATATGACATCCATTAAATCCACATATAAACAAGTACAAAAGTAAGAGAACATAGCTTTTATTAATCAAAGGCAAATCCAACTAGGTTGGGTACTTCCACGTACCACCCAACCATAGACATGGGTGAACCAAATCTCTCTTTCAATCAGTCACCCCCATGCCATATTCTAAGCATGAATGTGGGATCTCATCGAACAACCAAGTGAATCCATAGGTTAAACCACATCCACCCTCACAAAATTGTGATCACACCAAAACTAGTGCTTCGATCACAACCAAATTGAACTTGGAATGCCATTCGGAATCCATCACTATCCTTGATGAATTTTCCATCTCCTTGTCTCTTAGGATTTACCGCAATCCAATCCCAAATCATTAGGCCCTAAATCGAGACCATTCTCTCAGGGTTTACCGCAATCCAAACCCGAATCAATAGGCCCTAAACCAAGACTTCTCCCTTAGGCTTTATCGTGTATCCAACCAAAATCAGTCAAGGGATTCCTAGGCCTTTGGGAATGAACCTTGAGACCACCTCCACCCTAGATTCCAAAACCCATCGGCAAACCAAAGCTCAAAACAGAGATAAACATCCCAACATGTCATGGCATCTGGAAAAAGCCAAGGATAGGCTGAAAACCACTGTCATAACCCGGAAAAACCATGCCGCCGATAGCAGGAGAACCATATACCAACATGCAATGCCATGCACATCCAAACCAGCTAGGAAATAACACATGCAAAAGGTTACCTACAAATATTCCTGTTGAAGTTGTGTTATCTTACTTTTCTTCCTTGATCCTTGCTTTCCTTCTTTTCCCTTTTTTTCTTTTCCTTCCTTAATCCAAAGCTAGAGCGCTCCAAGAAAACTCTAAGTGATCAAGAGTGAGAGAGAGAGAATAATGAGAAAGCTCCAAAATTGAACTGACAAAAGGTTAGCAAAATCTTTCCTATTGATCCTCAGAAGCCTTTTTGTTAATGAGGTCTCTAATTTCTTCGTTTTCCATTATTTTCCTTCATTTTCCTCCTCGCGTGCAACCTGTGACCCTTCACCTTACTTTTCTCCTATTTTCTTTTATTTTCATTAATAAATGTGCCAAAATGACTTTTTTCCTTTTAATTCCTTTGTCAATTTTCCTTAGCCAAAACGCACATCCAATGATGCCCAATAGGATATCTTTTCCCAACATTTAGCTTTGAATAAGTGTCCCTTAACTGTGGTCTTATTTTGCCTTTATTAACTTTTATGACATGAAATTTTCACCAGGGTTGTTACAGAACCCTACCCCTTGGGGAACATCATCCTTGGTGTTAAACCACACCATGACCTCATCAAAACCACTAAAAAGAAAACATACTACCCATGGAGCTTTATAACTTAGCTCATTACAGTATTTACAATGAAAGACCTGCTCAAAAGACAAACATCATGACAACATGACAATATAACAAGCATAATTTTCTCAGTTTTTGGCCAAATTAGATGTAGAAAGAACCAAAATAGGGGGTTTTGATAGTGTTGCATCCATTGGAGACATCAATTCTACTATTTCAGCAGTGTAAAGCATGTAAACAAACTTTGAACATTTTTAATGAAAGAAGCCCTACA
This sequence comes from Pinus taeda, assembly GCA_000404065.3. NCBI lineage: Eukaryota > Viridiplantae > Streptophyta > Pinopsida > Pinales > Pinaceae > Pinus > Pinus taeda. The sequence continues at coordinate 80,678 of APFE031485934.1, forward strand.
TTGGAAGCTGGACCAGGAGATGTAGCCCAAGAGAGGGGTGAACTCCTTTATCATTTTTTTTGTCATGTGTTTCAAATGTGCTTAATTGTATCTGTTTGGATGTAAAATTAGTTTAAATTTACTTGTTTATGTGTTTAGTTATTTGATCCTCTACCCAAAACACATAAAAAAATTATTTGTGAATTGTTTAAAAATCTTCAATTTTTCACATACAGATCATGTTGGTATCAGAGCCCAGGATATAATGAATATTTGATTTATTTTCAAGTTGTTTTTTTTATGCTTACAAGGTTGAATATCAAAAGAGGATAAGGAGAATTGTTGGAGCCAAGATCTAAAATTGTTTCAAGGAGAAAAAACACTCCTCAAGCTTCAATAGTCTTGGCACATGAAGAGGGTTCTGAAGGGATATCTAAAGATGAGAAAACCTTCAGAAAAGCATTCTTTGAGATGTCAAATATGATTAAGGTTCTGTATGAGGAGAAAAATTCCATATTGTATGGAGAGAGCTCAAAATCTCATTGAGAAAAAAGAGACGGGGCTCCAAAAGGGAATGGAGGGAATGGTGACAAACCACCACCTTCACATCCATCATCATCCTCATCTTCATCCTCATCCTCATCTTCTTCTACTGCTACTACCCTTTCAAAAACACATCCAAGTTCCCCAAAGGGTCATGGCAAAACTCCTTTTCTTATGCTTGATATTAATTTTGAATTTCCTATGTACAATGGAGAGGTAAATGCAAAAAGATTAGACAATTGGATTCATCGGGTTGAAGTGTATTGCAGGATACAAAGAATCAAAGATGATGAAACCAAGATTCAGATTGCTTCTCTTAGATTGGAAGGTGCGGCATTAATTTGGTGGGAAGCCAAAAGTCAAGAGGACATGAAGAAACATGGTAAGGTTTTACCCTCTTGGAATGATTTTATTGTTACAATAAGAAGGCAGTTTTATCCATTAGCATACATGCAGAAAGCTATTATGGATTGGTAGAACCTTAGGCTAGCTAAAGGGAAAAATGTGTAATCATATACTCTAGAATTTAGGAAAAGAGATTTGATTTTGGGTATAGATTTGTCCTCACAAGATACTTTTCTCAAATACATTGGAGGATTACATAGTTATTTGAGACATACCATTCTCATGTTTAACCCTACAAAACTAGATGAAGTTTGTGTTCAGACAACTCATTTAGAGGCAAGAGGGGAAAATGTTTCTAAAGAAGCTATTGAGAGTTCCTTTGAGTCCGAAGAAAAAGGAAAAGATAAGTTCAAAGGAAATGGGAAGAAGAATGCTACCATCAATATGGAGAAAGAAAAGATCACATGTAAACATTATTCCAAAGAGGGCCATGATGAAAATCATTGCTAGAAACTTCATCCAGAAATGAGACCCAAAAAGTTTAAGAACAAGGAGAAGAAGAAGAATATAGATGCAACTACACAACATGATTTAGGTTCAGATTCTGGAGATGAAACAAAGGCCACAACCATGCGTTTGATAGGTAGTACATTGGAAGTACTAGCTCTTCAAATTGTATCAATGAAACTCAAGATGAAAAAGCAAGAATAGAGTTTTTCCATATTAGTGTTGTTTCAAAGCATACCAAGATAGATACATTGTTTGATAGTGGTTCACAAGCAAATCTTATCTCAGAAATTTTTTTTCAGGAGGTTGAATCTAGAAACCATTCCTCATCCTAAACCATATCCTTAAGGTTGAGTATGTGAGAATGCAAAATTTCAAGTGACAAAGAAATGCATACTTAGATTTGCAATCACTGCAAAATCCCTAGATTAGGTAGAGCTTGATGTAATTCCAATTGATATATGTGGTATTGTTTTGGGAATCCCATATTTATACGATAAGGGACCTATTTTTCATCGCCATGAGAAAAAAATATCATTTGTTCAAGAATATGATTGAGTACATTGTAAGAGCACACAACAAGAAGTTGAATCCATCTCTTGTAAATGTGTGACAAATGAAGAGAATTGTTAATGTTAGTCAGAACTTTGCATTGTTAATGATCAAACATGAAGGTATTGAGGAATCTAAAGCCTTTCAAGGATATGATTCAAAATTGAAATCTGATTTCATTGATGTTTCTAATCCATGTGATAAGATGTTTTAGGAGTCTAACATGTTGCCTTCTAAAAGAGGTTAACAAAGTGAAGTAGATTTGCAGCAACATGCATCATTGTTGAACATTGTTGTGAACAAGATGCCAGTGTTAGAGAGTGAAAGAGTCAAAGAGAAGATAAGAAAATTGACAAAGAGGACATTGGTTCCAAAACTTCTTCTTGTGGGTTTCATAATGTGTTGGCTTTCAAAAGAGATGGTGCATGGTGATGGTGATCACATTTGGTCAAGAGTCGAGCCAACTGCAAGGCTAGACATGGTAAGCATCATCACAACGACACTGTTCAAGGTGAGAAGAATTTGATATTGTTTAAGTTTCCTTTGATTGGAGATCAAGGAGGGAATGTGTTTATTCCTTTTAAGTCAATTTGTTGTTCTTCATATTCTGGGAAATTGCAACAAGATGTTATCCATGACAGTAAGACAAGGACTCCAAAATCAGGGAAAATGATGTATTCTCATGAAAAGCTCAAAATGTCAAGTTCAAGAAAATTTTAGTGGATTGGGACTGGAAGGGTGAGGGAGTAGTACCCTCATCTATTCGTTCATTGATAAAGATATTTTGGAGGTCCAAAAGCTTCCAATGGGGAGGAGTGATCCGATGGATCAAAATAATGCTCAAAATTGAAAGTGTGTGACATAGCTCGAAACATGTACGATTGGATAGATCTCGGTGATATGAATCCAACACAACTCGTTTCATTCAAATCCGAAATTGAATGCTACAAGAAACACTTTTTGATAGTTTTGGGAAACAACTAAAAATTTTGGAATTTGAGTTGCAGGGTTTAGTTCATATTGTTGACGAGACCATGACATGACAGGGTGAGTGGACCATCATCGGCCAATGGTTGGTTTACAAGTGGCAGAATCTTATTGGTTCAAATTTGGTAAGTTTTCATTGGTTAATATTTCGGTGAAGTGGTCGAATGAGGGAGCACCACGTGGGCCAACCAGTGGTTATCGCGTGGCCTCCTCATGGTGGCCCAAATTGGTTTGCAAACCAAACATCACCCCTTGGGGTTTGAAGCCGGGACCTCAGACTCATCAACCAAATCCACTACCAACACGCCATCACTTTGTTGCTTGGTATATAACTTATCTGAAATATATATAACGTTGGTGGTTGGCACATTTTGGGGGGGGGGGGATCGGGCTAAACCCTAGCCCTAGGCCACCCCTGCATCACAGGACTACGTGCGGGGGGGTGAAGGCTAGGGCCTAGCCTAGTCCCGAGGTCATAGTCATAGCACATGCCCATAGCTGGAGGCTAACAATGTAACAAAACGCAAATGAAGACCGAGCTCAAAATGAAGTCTGAGCAGAAAAATGGAAGGGGGCCAGCCTCGGGTCATATAACCCTATCACGAGAACAACAACGCAGATTTAGGAGAGGGGCCAGCACCAAGGGGGCCAAACCACAATCATGTGAAACCGTGGAACCAGGGGGTACAACAGCGACAGGGGCAGATAGCAGCCCCAAAAATTGGCACCTTTTTTGGTCATATCGTCACGATGTGTCCAGGATTTTTGGGACTTGGGGCTTAATGGTCCTAGATTTTCACCCGTCGAGAGGGAATTGTGTCAGGTCTGGTGCACCGGATCCACATTTGGGGTGCTTGAGCCAGGTTGAGGCCGAGTTGTAGGATGGTTAGCTGCAGAATTTGACAAAAGGAAGGAACAAGCATAATTTCCTCAGTTTGGGCCAAATGAGGTGCAGAAAGAACCAAAAAAGGGGTTTTTGACAGTGTTGGATCCATTGGAGACATCAATTCTTCTATTTGAATGGTGTAAAGCATGTGAAAGACACTTTTATCATTTTTAATGAAAGAGGGCCTACATTGGAAGCTGGACTAGGAGATGTAACCTAAGACAGGGGTGAACATTAGACGAGATTTCAGCGTAAACGTGCCCCCTGAGGAAAAATAATAAATAATAGTTAAAATAATAAAATAAGAGTTATCAATTTTGGAGGGAAAAGAACAAAACTACTTTTTTTACTTGTATTTTTGGCTTATCCCCTTTTCATTTTTACCCAAATTTCAAGTGTAGACACTCGTTGGATGCAGAACTAAATTCCACATCCAACAAGTGCCCAGTATGCATGCTTTTGAGAAGACCCACATTGATCAAAATTGAAGATACATTAAAAAATGTGGTTAAAACAAATTTTTAATGTATATTTAACTTTTATCAATGTGGGTCTTCTCAAAATTATGCATAATGGGTAGTCGTTGGATGTGGAATTTAATTCTTCATCCAATGAGTGTCTACACTTGAAATTTGGGCAAACTGATAAGGAGATAAGCTAAAAATACAAGTAAAAAAAAAAAGTTTTTCTTCTTTTCCCTCCAAAATATTTACATGTACCTCTTTTTAAATTTAAAGGATTTTGATTGGTTTGCATGTTAAGACATGGAAATTACGTGAAAATTTCATGGGCACTTTTAGGTTAAAATTTTGTGTAATGCTCCTTTATCATGCTTTTTGTTATGTGTTTCAGATGTCCTTAATTGCCTCTGTTTGGCTATAAAATTGGTTTAAATTTACATATTTATGTGTTTAGTAAGTTGATCCTCTACCCAAAACATATACAAATTTAACTTCCAAATTGTTTAAAAATCTTCAAGTTTTCACATATAGATCATCTAGCCCTCTCATGGATCCCTCCATGTATGGATTGATAAACTAGAAAACCCCTTATAAAAGGGCATATCTCTATTCGATTTTGTAGGAGAGGTTTTTTCACCTTTCTCTTTGAAAATAAATATGATCGAGACTTGATCTTTTGAAGAAGGCCCTATTTTATGGGATCAAATGGATTATATATGGACCAATGGAACCCATAAAATGATATTCAATCATTGGTCCTAGTGTGGGTTAAACTTTTGTTCCTCCCTCTGCACTGCTGGAATGAGGAAACCTTCAAATATATTGGTAATGCATTAGAAAAGTATATTGATTGAGTTCTGCTATGAGAAGGAATGCAAGCATGTGCAAGGATCTGTCTAAAAAAACATTATAATGAATATTCTAATATGACTTTTAAAACTAATTTTGGAAGTATTCATTGACCCTGTCATCCATAATCTATATCTTTGAAAACATAGTGAACTAGAACCTAAGATATTAATTGCTTGTACTATGGTATTTAACCTTCATCTCCACAAAATTTCAATATCTGAAACTTCCCAGTAAAAAAAGGTATAGTGAAATTCTCAAATGACTTATTTCAATTTGAATTCAAGATAGGTTATATTTCACTTTGATGAGGAAACCTCATTTTACAATGAATATGATGTACAATACAAGATGAGGTGATTCTAAGACTAGGCCTCCTTCGTATGTGTGTGTGTGTGTAAGGGGGCGGGGGGGACATACAATTGTAAAGAAAGGGTACAACTAAATGTTCTAGAAAAAATATACAATTATAATGAAAGGATACAACTAAAGGTTTTGGTTGACCTACTAATAAAACACTAGAAATGTAATAACACAATATCTAGGACTTGATAAGTGGCTTTATGCTTAACCACATACAATAAGGGATTCCATTTTCCTATGAGTCTCTTATGCTATTAATCCAGAAATCTCAATGCTAGAAGCTCTAAAGAATCTTATCCATGTACAATTTCATCAACAATGAGTTGATGGTCAAAAATGACCCCACCAACAAAAGATAATAATATCACCCAATCAAGGACCAGATTAGACCTATACCCATTTGATGTGGTGATATTCACTAATATGTAGACTCAATTTCCTAGGTTTTGGATGTGTCAAATGTCAATCCAAAGGAAAAATATATGACCTAACACTAATATAAGTTAACTATATTAACTATATATCTATACATTCTAACTAATGTATAGTATTATGTATTCCTAGATAGTTAGGAGCAGGTTATGAATACTTTCAAACAAATAAGGAAGAATAATTATAAAATTTAGGAAATAGTTAACCAAATCATGTAATGAATAAGCTAACATACAATAACTTAAATATTCCAAACAAATAGTTATTTGAAACAATAAATAATGTATTTTTTTACTTATTACTTAGTCTAACTCTTTTATGCTTTGACTTTTTTGGTAGATATTTAGAAATATATTTTTTGCCAGAATCGTGGTTATGTATTGTTTAAAATATGTTTTTTAATGCACAAATAGATTTAGCACCATGAAAAACCCTTGAAACACCAAAATTATATAGATTTCATAACCTAAACTCGTGTTTCTAATAAATATCTACTAAAATTCAAGTAAAATTGATTGGAATATATATCTAAAAAACCAAAACATAAAAAATTTAAAATATTTTAATTATCATTTATACTCTAAAAAAAATAGACATCATTTAAATAAGAATTACAATGTCGAAAAGATAATCATTAATACTTGAAAAGTTTAATGGATTTAAAAATAAAAATAAAAATGTTATATATATCTTAGAAATCCTAATTTTTCTTTTATACTTTAAACTTTAGGTAATTTGTGCTTACATCCTTCCCATTAACAATAGCCAATACACACACTTAAAAAGGTTGGGTTAGAGTTTTGGCTTAATTATCATGGATCTAAAATCTTATTTGTTTGTGAGGTAATGATAAAAAATACTTTCAATACAATAAAAGCTGAATAGAAATATATTGAAACAAATAATTTGTAAAATTTATAACAAATATCTAAAAATAGAGCCATTTTCAAAATGTGTAATATAAAACAGAGGTAAGATATTTATTTAATATACTTTACCTTTATCGTCATATTTATGTTATAATTTAATAACTTAAATGGTTAGGATAATTATAATGATTTTAAAGTTGGTAGGATAATTATAGTGATTTGAGATTAGTCGCACATTTATTCTTAAAGGAATATTTTCATCATATGTTTTGTTTGAAGGTTTATTAATAATGTGTTACAGAGTTTGTTAGGTTGCATTGGCTTTTAATAAATTTACAAGTTAGGTGACTCCATGCTCACCAATTTCTTAGGGATTTGAGATTAGTCCCACGGATTTGAGATTAGTTCCACGTGGTTCCTCCTCTCTCACCGATTTCTTAGGGATTTGAGATTATTCCAATTATAATTAGATGGGGAAATTAATATATAAGAAAAATTTATTTAGCAAAATTGTCCATTTTACAATAATATGGGTAATTCTTTTTTCTTTTTTTTTTCTTCTCAAGTTAAAGTTGACAAATAACCTTTTTATACTTGGTTAATCAAGTAAAGGTGCTCATTGGTAACACATTCTTTGTGCTGCAATAATTTTTTTGGTTATATTTATGAAGTCTTCAACTATATCAACCTATTAATATTTTGAATGCGATTGTACTAGCACTTTATAACATAGTGATTATCTTGGTGTTGAGAATTTCTGGAATCTTGTGTGCATTGTTTGAAGAGTCAGTTTCGGATGATCACTGCACCGATCTTTAATACTTTATAACATAAGGACTATCTTGGTGTTGAGAATTTGACCAAAATATATAGAAAAAGGATATTAGAATTAGCGATTAGAAATAGAAAAATTGAAAGACCCTTGCACAATAACTTTGACTAAATAAAAAGAAAATTTAATGAATAAACCAGAGAGAAAAAATTATTAAATTAAAGATTAATGTTATTTCTGTTAAAATTATAATGATTGGATAGATTGAAATGAAACAGTTAAACCTTATAAAAGGTAGATTATTGATTGGTCAAATTGGTAAATTTATAATTAAATTGTATTTATTGATTATGTCACGACATTAAGAAGTTAAATTGGAAAAAATTAGGCCATAAGGTCAACATCCAGAAATTATAAAAATGAATAATGAAAAGAGAGATAATAAATACCTTTTATTTAAGGGGAAATTTTTAAAAAGAAAGATAAACATAAAAATCAATAATTAAAATATCAAACAAATTTATTTATAAAATTAATGGACATATTATGAATGGGAGGAAAATCTCAGGTCTAAATCAACAATAAATATGAATGAAAAATTATAAATATAAAAAGAGAAAGGAAAAGAATGAGGTAAAAGGTATCAAAAGATAGAAATAATATTAAATAATTTAATTATGATAAAAGGATAAACATAAAGGACAATTATTAATCTAAATAAAAAATAATAAGATGCGAAAAGAACAATTAAAGATAAGGGAAGAATTAAACTATAGAATAATTCGGGGGAGGAAAGAGGACCATTTAAAAGGGGTTAAGATGATAAGAAATGGATGGTAAGATGATAAGATGTGATTTAAATTTAATTCCAATGGCAAGAAAGAATAATTTTATTCAACTTGTTATTTTCATTCTTTACTTACCAAAACAAAGTACAATAACTTGAAACTTTCATGTACGCTTTATTTTAATAATTAAAAGTAACATTTAGTTGAATCTTCGAGTTGTTACACGCTAATATGCTCATTGTGTTAGTTTATAGTCCTAATTTATCGCCGATAATTCTATCAAATATTCTATTTAAATCCCAGTGAAATACTCTATTTTAATAAACAAATAGCAAACTACAAAAATAAAGTTGATTTTCCATAAACACTTGGTACGTGACTAAATGAAGTGTCTGTCGTTAGCAAGTTCCGGATAAATTTATTCTTCAAGAAAATCTATTCCACGTTACCGGTCCGATCAGGAGCAAGTGAAACTTCAAAGCCCATGCAATTTATTTTGTTTGGCGTTGTTTTCACGACACCGATAATAGTCGAGGAAAGCTGCCCGGCCGGCATTATTGCGGACCTCTCCATATAAATTCATTCATCATTCATCACACTCCAAATTATTATCTAGCATCTGCCCAGCCAAGGATAGAAAGATACATGGCCATGGCTATCGCTGCAACTCGCATCCAGAAATTGAAAACCTGCAACGCAAAATTCCCAAATCTGGTGATTCGGCCCACGGAATTTTCTGCCGCCGCTAAAGAAAAAGAGGGCGATGCCAGGGAGCCACTCCGCCGCTATTTTCCGGCGACTAAGAGGACTAATTTTAATTTCAAAGGCAACAGGCCCGGAATTCTGCCGTGGATCTCTGTCTCCATCTCAACCAATACAACTACGGGAATGCTCCAGGTAAGATAATCTCCGCAAAGAACCAAAAAAATTACATCTAGGAGATGCTGGTTTATATATATAAATGAATGGATGGTATTTTAATATCTACTAGATTATTGGATTACTGGTTTTTGTTTTTTCTTTTTGCAATTCAATCATTTTTTTATTCAAATATTGATGATTAACTGACACAACCCTCTAACAATGCCCTCACTGAAAAGACAATGCTATGAATTGAGGCTAACATACTGTCATAATTGTCCTGATGTCTCTCAAAGCATCTCATTCCAAAATGAATTGGTTTTCAGATTCCACTGTCCCATATGTCAAAAAATAAGCACCCGTTCTTCTCAAGCTTCTTTAGGTCTCTTCCACCTTCCCCTTTCACACCGAAGTTGATGTGATTTAGTTCTCTCCAATGTACTTTTTTTTGTTGGAGATCACAAGTGGGGTGGAACCACTGAACAGAGTACTTCTTTCTACCCAATTGTTTTCCCCATATACCCTTCTTCTTTCTACCCAATTGTTTTCCCCATATACCCTTTACGAAACTTCTTCATGACAAAATTATTTAACTCCTTGCTATTTGTGGGACATGCATTGAGGTAAATATTTCATTTTTACATCCATTTGTTGTTTTGTCTCATCCATTTCTTTCTTTCACTCATGCCTTCATTGAAGATAACTTTCGACCATCTACGTACTCTCATTTGCTCAATTCCAATTCTTTTTAGATACTTGATTAGAGGCATCATAGCAATTCTTTGGATGAGACTCACCCCTAAATTCACTCAAATTATCTCATAAGGAATTGAACTTTTTATTGCACCGTGTCCTTGTTTCACTCAACATTATCTCATAATGAACCGAACATTTTATTGTGCCATAGCAATTGCTTAGATGGGCGCTGACTTTGTTTCACTCAACATTATATTATAAGGAACCAAACTTTTTTATTTTGAACTTGCTCATGATCAAGCGTTTTTGGATTTTCTCAATTTGTTTTCATTTTGAAACAGGGTTTTATTTTGAACTTGCTCATGATCAAGCGTTTATTTGTTTTCATTTTGAAATAGGGTTGCTCCTAGCCTACAGTTCACACCTATATAATATCACTAGACAAACTAGGAGTCCAAAAATCACTTTAGTAGTTTTCCAATCCCATAACGGTACCTCTCTACATCTGTTTTGAAGTGCATATAATGTTTTGCACCCAACTAAAATTCTCTTCTATCTGCAATTCTGCCAATTAAGCTTATTATTGTATTCATTTACTTCTTAGAAAATGTTATCTTCGAAAAAAACATATACTGCGTTTGCTTCCTTTTATTAGCGAAAATTATTATTTTGACGTTACAGATATTAAATTGTATTCACTAGTTTACAAAAATGTAAAAAACATATATATGCACATGCTTATAATGATTTAGATCTATGGCTTTTAAAATGAGTCCAACCGCTATCATTTTATAATTTGGTTGCTAAAGCTAAGGGCCATAAACATTTTGTTATAGTCCGAGGAATGTTAGTTTTAAAATGCGTTTATTTTTTGTACAACCGCTATAATTTTATAATTTGGTCACTAAAGCTAAGGGCTATAAACATTTTGTTAAAGTCTGAGGAATGTTAGAAATTGTTATGGAAGAAATTCGACGAGTGAAGCAGATCTGACGGCTGTTTCGAAAATTAATTAACTGTCATGTGTTATGTGTATGAAAACTACAACGTAGAGTTTTTGATGTGATTCGATCTCGCGCCATTGCAATCATCCGTGGATTGGATTTTTTTCCAATAGCTCGGTTGCAAAGTATATTTACATCGAGTTTCAACCAACAACACAATTGCTATTCCACTCCAGGGTGGCAATCCTATGCGTGTATCACGATTTGAAACTAGAGACTTACATTTTAAGAAAAAGCATTACAGTTATATTATTTACCATGAAAATTAATTATTCTATTATTTCAGTTAAACTTAGTTTAAAATGAGGTTAATTCTAATGTTAATGGAGAATCTTATCAAAAAGAAATCTCATTCAATACATCAAAGGCAGAGGCAAAGGATGGGATTCACTTTTACTTATAAAATATTTGAGAAAACTAAAGATTCATCGACCTCAACCGTCAATTATATTAAGGAGAGAAAAATCGTCAATTATATGGAGAAATAAGTATTATTAAGAAGAGAAAAATCGTCAATTATATGGAGAAATAAGTATTTAATTTTTAATATAATTTATTATATATATTATATATATATATATTATATATAAATATAATATATTATATATATATATTAGTTATTGTTTCTATTATTATTGGGAAACTAGAATAGGAGTACACATACAAAAATTTAAGATTATTTATATGGTTTATGATTTGATGAATTTACAAGAAAAAAAATAAAAACATTTATAAAGAAAATATTATATGAACCGAAAAAAATGTTGTATTACTAGAAATTGTATTGTTGGCATGAACATATGCCATGTAACTTTTCATTCTACTAAGTCGTTTTCCTAACGTGGCAGTTAGGGGGTTCTTCGTTTGTGTCTGAGGTGGAAGGATCCATGCCTCTGATTCTCTTAGTGAGGGGTGTGAATTTCCTATTGATGTTTTCCATTTACTCCATTAGCTGATTTCTTGTTGAGTGTTAGTGTTGTCTCAAAGGACTCTCCCCATTAGAGTTTTTGTGTGCTAGTATAGGTTGACTATCTGCATATAGGGAAAAGCTCTAGCTTTGGTGGAGTTCCCTATGTTTGGTTTGTGGTCATTCATTTTAAGGATGGCCACAAACCAAATCATGCTCATGAAACATGACTCTGCCTCTGGCTATAGCTTTGACTTTGCCTTTAGGCTCTAGAAATACTCTCGACAAGATAAAAGAATTCAAAGGAATGGAATTATGGGGCTACGAAAAATCATACCTACATTTAATGCCTAACCAAATATCACTTGAAAATCATTTGATGATAGAAGTTTGACTAAAATTGCAATTAAAATGAACCTGGTATAACTATACAAAATTTTTGCAGATCCTTTTTTGGGAGAGGAGGAACTCAATCCTAGTATGTCCATACTATTTATAGCACTAGAGTGTTTTTAAGGAATGCTCTTTGCCAGAGTAGACACGGAATCTGGAACTATTATAAGAGAAGCAAGGGAAATGAAAGTATCATTGCATTCACTAAGGGGCATAGTGGTGTCTTTGCAAGTGCTTGGGCAAGGCCAAGACTATTTTTGGTCAATGGATTGTTACTAGAAAACAACTCCCACAGACATACCATGTTATTAGTAATGAAGGATTTGAGGGAACTAAATCAATGCTTTCCTTGTTTCTTGTTGGTTATCATGATAAAATTATGAACGATGATAAACTAAGAGTATTTGAACCATATCTAAGAGATGGAGCCACAACTAAAGCCATCGCCATAACCAGAGCATCGGCATGGTTTGTTATGATCAAAAACATCAATAGCACACTCATCATGGAAATTTATAGAGTTCTTATTTATGTCATTTCTCCTATGGTAGCTATGAGCATGATAAAATTAAGAATGGTGATAAACTAAGAAGAGTATTTGAACAAGATCCAGGAGATGGAGCCACAACTGAAGTCATCACCATAAAAAAAAAGCATCGACATGGTTTGTTATGATAAAAAACATCAGTTGCGTACTCATCATGGAAATCTATAGAGTTATTTTTTTGTTGTTTCTCCTATGGTAGCTATGAGCATGATAAAATTAAGAATGGTGAATCCAAGAGACGGAGCCACAACTGAAGCCACTGCCATAACCAAAGCATCAACATGGTTTGTTATGATCAAAAACATTAGTAACATGCTCATTGTGGAAATTTATAGAGTTCTTAGTTATTTCATTTCTCTTATGGTAGCTATGAGTACACAAAGAGGTATTTAAGCCAGTTTATGAGATGAGACAAAGATCTAGAATATATGCATAGACAAAGAAATGATCATCGGTTTCATGGCTACTCAAAGTGGTAGATATGAAAAACTTATAAAGGTATATCTAATTGGTTTTTCAATGAAAAGTGTTTTGATACCAAAGTATGGAAGGTGCTTCAACACATAGAAAGAGAAGCATGGGCATATACCACATGGACAAAACCCTAGGTGAGTGAAAGATTTTTACATACCTGACAGTTTTAGAAATGGCCACAAACATGTGGCTCTCACACAATCGAGCAATATAGGAATGTACATGCTTTGATACTAGTATTAGATAGTCAAGAATGGAGAGTATATTTAGATAATCATGTGATGCATTTCTCATTAGAATAATTACACATAAATAAATTATTTTATGATATTTGGTTTCATCTTCCAAGAGGTCCCTTGGACTCTTGATGGCTCTTTACAATCTCTTTAGACTCTTCATGTTCTTTCTTGAAAGAAAAATGCATTCACCATAATCCTTATGGATTAGGTTTCAACCATTCTTATATACAATTGATTTGGTCAAAACAATTTAAAGTCATCAATTGGATATAACTTGGGTGGTTAAAAGGATAAGTTATATCCTCCCCGTTTGAGTTCAAATTTTGCTTATGACATGTTTTCCCCTCATAAGTCAATTGGGTCTCACAAAATACCAACAATCTCACTCTCATTTAGTGCTTGAGGATGGCAATGAGATGTTTCAGCTAAAAATCTTGATGGATGAGCTTAAATGATTGAATTCTTTGAATTTCATGCAAGAGGCTTCAAAATAAATCCCTTGCGTTAGTTACATATATCACTTGATCTTCTTATTGACTTAAGTATTGAAATCAATGTATGGATCTATGCTAGGTAATGTCAATAAAATGCAATATTTGGATCAATAGTGAGAGAGGGAAATCTGGTTAACAATGGAGAACGCCGTTTAGGGTTTCGGCTGCCCTCCCTCAGGGCACGGCTTGGTCTGTCACGGCAGGTCTGCAAAACCTGCCCTCTGCCAGTATCGGTCAGTATTGGTCATTCCTGTGACCCTGTCAACCCTCTCAATGGCGCCAATGACGGGGGGGGACTCCGACCCTCCCCCAAATCCCGCCGACTCCCGGCAGAAAGATATTGCAAAGGACTCAGAAACAAATCCAAACGATAGATCATAGGAAAGGACGCACTCTAAGGATGACCGCGCGAATCCTGAAGAAGGATCCACAGTCAAATCAGCCACCTGCAAACCGGTAGCAGCTATCATGCCCATTGTGGAATTTCCAAGCCACAGAATAAATGCCCGAATCCAATATATGAGAGATCATGCTCTCATTGGTAAGTTCATTGGAATTTGGCCTACTGAAAGGGTGCTTAGTACCTGGATCAACACTAAATGGGCACCCAAAGGTCAAATCTCCCTGCATATTGGTCCAAAAGGCTTCTTCACAGTTGTCTTTAACTGCCTGGAAGATCGCAATAAGGTCATCGATGGTGGACCATACTTCTTTAATGCAGCAAGCTTGTATCTGAGAAGCTGGGTGGAAAGATTCAACCCAGACAAAGAAGATCTCAGCTATGCGCCTGTCTGGATCAGGCTCTACTCGCTTCCATGGGAGTACTGGGAAGAATCATCTCTGAAGGAAATTGGGAACAAGCTAGGGGAGTTCATCAAGGCGGCGGAAGACACCAAATACTGCAGATTCACATCCTACGCGCGCATCTGTGTCTACATGGATCTCAAACAGCCTCTGCCAGATAAAGTAAGATTTCGCCACGAAGACTCTGAATGGATTCAAATGATTGATTATGAACACGTTCCATTTAGATGCCGGAAATGCCACAAACTAGGGCATTTGTTCAGGGATTGTCCGCTCAACAAAACCACAGCTGACAATGCCCAGACAGACAAGAAAGAAGCAGATGGATTCACCAAGGTAGTCAATCGCCGGGGAGGGAACAAAAAACCCTCAACCACTGCAAAAACGGACTCCACCAGTAAACCCAAAGAGCCCAGCACCAACAGCTTTGGCGCCCTAGCCAATCTGGAAGAACAAGATCTGAATCCAGATATGCAAAAGATAAAAACCCTTGTTAGGGAGCTCCCGGAAGGACCTAACCCCCATAATCAAGATCCCCTGTTTGATAAAAGCCATATCCCCCTCTCAGATCCTCATGCAGATGGCCTTCAAGCAATGGAAACAGAAATCCCTGAATCAAGTCAAAAGAACTCAAATAAAGCAGATATCGCCCCTCCAGAATTAGAGCTCATGGACGATGATTCTGAAACAGTGGATATAGGGGATCTAGATCTTCTCACCCTGGAGCTAGCTTGCAAAACAGGGAACTTCGACAAGATTCCGGATAGACAACTAGATAAGCTGGAAGAGGTCTTGCAAAAAGCGCACAAGAAACACTCCCTTGGGGTGCAGATAGGAAGCAAGTGGGATGGTAAATTCATCATAAAAGATAGAGAAAGCGAGGCAGGAAAACAACCCTGGAAAAAACCATCAAGATTGGAGAAGTGCTGGTAGAGTCAGGTCGATATCCGAAGCTGACCAAGTTCTACAACATCCACCCCCACCCCTCTCAATGAAGCTCATCTCATGGAACATAAGAGGGCTCAATAGCCCCAGGAAAGGCAGACTCCTCAAAAACATGCTCATGCAGGAGAAACCCAATATTCTCTTTGTTCAAGAAACCAAATGCAACATGAAATTTTTGGAAAAAATTGCAGTAAAAGTTTGGCCAGGAGGACAAATCTCAGCAGTTGATGCGAGGGGTGCCTCAGGAGGCCTAGCAATCCTCTGGGATTCCAGAATCATTCAGCTCAGCAATATTCATGCCAACAAGCATTTCATACAAGCTACATTTCACTTGCTCGGCACCAACACTCATGGACACATTACCAATGTGTATTTTCCACAAGAATCTCATCAAAAAGCAGAAGTTTTGGACCATCTTTCAGCTCTCAACTCAAACAGGCAATACCCTCTATGGATAGCAGGAGGGGACTTCAATATGATAACAAGAACTGAAGAAAAGCAAGGAGGAAGAGACATTGGTATCAGGGATGGCCACCTTCTCAAAAACTTTGTGAGATCGAACTGGCTAATCGATCTCCCTTCAAACAATGGCCTATTTACATGGACCAACAAAAGGGAGGGAGTTCATCAAATAGCCTCCAGGCTCGACCGCTTCCTCATTTCAGACAATGCTCCTCATCTAGGAGGAGATATAATCTCTTCCATACTGCCTATATCAGGATCGGACCACTGGCCTATTGAACTTCAATGGCAGAGACCAGGTAACACTACCAAGCGTCCCTTTCGCTTTGAATCTTTTTGGCTAACTCATCCTAATTTCAAGGATTTTGTTAGACAGTCCTGGCTCAACTACCAACCTTCAGGAACATCCAAAATGGCTCGATTCCAAAAGAAACTTCAACT
The DNA here is from genome assembly GCA_000404065.3 of Pinus taeda. NCBI lineage: Eukaryota > Viridiplantae > Streptophyta > Pinopsida > Pinales > Pinaceae > Pinus > Pinus taeda. The sequence continues at coordinate 97,278 of APFE031485934.1, forward strand.
CCTTAAAAAAGATATCAAACATTGGAATCAGAACACATTTGGTAACATCTTTGCAGCTCAAGCTGCGCTCAATCAGAATATGAAGCAAATTCAAAGTAGAATCATGGCTGAAGGACGCACCATTGAACTCACCCAACAGGAACAGAGAATTGAAGATCAACTACAAAACAGAGCCCTTCAAGAGGAAATTCTCTGGAGGCAGAAGTCTCGCATAAAATGGTTGAAGGAGGGGGAACGGAATACTAAGTTCTTCCACAACACCACTGTCCAGCGCAGAATGCACAATCTCATCTCCCACATCCAAAATGAGCAAGGAGAGCGCGTGGAATCGCATGAAGGGATTGAAGAAAATTTTCTCAACTACTTTAAGGAAGTTCATCAGGAACCAAATATTAACCGGCTCCCAGCTATTGAGAAAATTCTCCCCCATATCCCTAGACTCATCTCCCCAGAGCACAACAACCTTCTTCTCCAACCGATCCAGCTTCACGAAGTAGACACGGCAGTCAGAAACTTAAAATCCTGGAAAGCCCCAGGCCCTGATGGCTTCACCTTGGATTTTTTCCATCACTTCTGGGATCTAATTCAAATTGAGGTCTGGCAACTGGTCGAGGAATCTAGAGCTCTACGATGGATGTACCCAGGGTTGAATGCCACCTTTCTGGCCCTCATCCCCAAATCAGAGGGAGCCAACAAACCGGAAAAGTATCGCCCCATTGCTCTCTACAACATCACTTACAAAATAGTTTCAAAAGTCATTGCAAATCGTTTGAAACCTCTTCTCCCTCTCCTCATCTCCCCAGAGCAATCTGGATATGTCGAAGGTCGTCAAATCACTGATGGCATAATCCTCACTCATGAAATTCTCCATTCGCTGAAGCAATCCAAAAAGCCAGGTATGCTGCTCAAAATAGATCTCTCAAAGGCCTTTGATAGCGTAAGTTGGTTCTACATTCAAAAAATTTTAAACGCTTTTGGTTTTGATCCCTCCTGGACTAGATGGCTAATCAGTCTTATCTCTTCTTCCTTCTTTTCTATCTTAATCAATGGCATTCCCTCTGATACCTTCCGCCCATCCAGAGGCATCAGGCAGGGAGACCCGCTCTCTCCCTTCCTCTTCGTCATTGTTGCTGAGGGACTAGGTCATTCCATCAAATCCGCTACTCTCTCTCACAATCTGAAAGGCCTCTCCTTTAACAATTCCCTCGCATATACTCATCAACAATTTGTAGATGACAATATGCTCTTTGGCCACCCCTCCGTCCAAGAAGCTCGACTCCTCAAAGATCTCCTGTCTACCTTCTCAGACGCCTCCGGTGCTCTCATCAATCGAGTTAAATCTCAAATCTTCTTCTTCAACACCCCTACGCCCACTCAAAACTCGATTGCCCGTATTTTAGGCTTTACTATTGCCAAGCTTCCCTCTAAATACTTGGGTGCCCCCATGATTGCCTCTACTCTAAAACACGCCTCATGGACTGACCTTCTGGACAAATTCGAAGCCAAGCTTTCTCTTTGGACCCACAGAGCCCTGAATATAGCCAGTAGAATCATCCTCATTAAAGCCGTCCTTCAATCCTTACCGCTTTATTTGTTTACTCTCTTAGCAGCTCCAAAATGGGTGATCACAACCATAAAGAATCTCCAGCGCAACTTCCTCTGGGGCAGTTCAGGCAAAAATCGCAAATGGGCACTGGTTAAATGGGATAAGGTCTGCCTTCCCAAGAAGTCAGGAGGCATCGGACTTCGAGATCCAGCTCTAAGCAATACAGTTATGGGCGCCAAACTGTGGTGGCGTTGGCTAGCCTACCCCAACACTCCGTGGGCCTCTTTATGGACAGCTAAATATGCCAATAACAAACCACTGGAGGACAGAATCAGGATGTCGGAGCTAAGTGCTGGCTCTATTATTTGGAACGCTGCTATACATCACAGACATTTAATCCAGCAGCACTGTTTCTGGGAAATAAAGGATGGACAGACTGCTAGATTTTCGGAAGACTCCTGGTAGCAACTCCCAAAGCTCTGGGACCTTATTCAAAATCTCCCGCCTACCCATCCTCATCCTTACAACTCTGTCACTGTTCACAGCTACTGGAACCCCTCTGCTAACCAAAAAAGCAGACAATGGCAAAAGGCGGACCAGATCTTAGGAGAAGTAGCTAACGAGGGCCTCATTCAAGTTCTAGATACTGAACTTCAAAAAAGGCAAATAAACATAAACGACGGACCAGATCTGCTGAGATGGGGCTACGAAGAAAAGGGCACCTTTTCAACTAGAGAGGCTTACAACATCATCATCCAGGACAAAATCACCAAGGACAAAATATGGAATCAAATCTGGGATTCTCATCTTTGGCCCAAAGTTTCGACATTTCTATGGCTTCTATCCCACAACAGAATCCTCACATGGGACAATCTTCGTAAAAGGAGCTTCTCTGGACCATCCATCTGTCTCAACTGCCGACAAGAGGAAGAAACTGCAATCCATCTCCTATTTCACTGTAGCCTGGCTAAGCAACTATGGGACAAAGCTACCTTCAGATGCCAAAAGGATTACAGAGTCCAGGGCGACCTAAAAGCGACTCTCCGCAACTGGCCCCAAACTCCCTATCAAAGCAAGCTCCTCAACTCTCTTTGGCAACTCCTTCCTGGGTTCTTATTATGGAATATCTGGAAAGAAAGAAACCGACGTATTTTCAAAGATCAGCATCAATCAGTTGATCAACTCTGGCATATCCTCCTCAAATTCCTTAAAGATTCGCTCTCCGTCAATAGCTGGACAGCTGAGGAACTCCCCTTGACTCCTACAGAAAAATCTATATGGGACAATTGGCAAATCACCCTTTCGCACCAGATTGCGTCCAAGAGTACTAATTCCAACCAACAAGAAATAGACAAATGCTGGACTCCCCCCCCTCCCAATCTCTTCCAGCTTAACTTCGATGGAGCATCTAAAGGCAATCCAGGACCTTCTGGATTTGGAGGAGTCTTCCGAGATCACACTGGCACTCCGCATCTCATATACTTAGGCTCTAATGGATGGGACACAAACAATTCGTCTGAACTAGAAGGACTTTGGCAAGGTCTACTCCAGGCTCAAAAGCACAACCTCTTTCCTCTAAAAATTGAAGGTGATTCTCAAATCATTATAAATATGAGCAAAAAACTCTCCCAGGGAACTCCTGTTCACAAAGTCAGTAAAAGCTGGAGAATGGCTCACAGACTGGATCTCATCCAGCATTGGCTCACTCAGTATCAGGCCGTCTCCTTCCAGCACACCTTGCGTGAAGGAAATAAACTTGCAGACTTTCTTGCAAATATCGGGGTTGATTCCAATAGAGTAAACTTCTCAGGCGCCACCCTCACCATTGGCACAGAAGAGCAACTCAGACAATATCTTCAACTGGTTGAAAAAGACAAACCTCCCTGGCAAGGAGTTCCCCCGGATCCGGGTGCTCGCCAAGTGTTGCCACCTCAGAAATCGACGTGCCCGGCGTATGGTTGCCGGAACGGCAGCTGGACGGAGGGCGATAGCCTTAACTGCTCGCAGCTCCCGGAGGATGGCATTCATTGTGCCTGGCCGCCGATCCCTGCGCAGGACAATTCTCAGTTAATAGCCCTTCATTGCCCTGCAAAAGCCTTAATGTCGCCTCCAGGCTCGAACTCAGCGTCCATCACTGATAAATTGAACCGCGCAGAGCCCAGATGCAGACATTCTCTGCGAAATTCTCTCCGCCAGTCTGTTCCTTCCTCTGCTCAGCTCGTGGTCGACCCTTCGGCTCTCGATTTTTCTCAATCGTTTCTTGGCTCCTTGTCGAGTTTGTATAGCCATACTTCCACGGCAGCCAAGATGCGAACTCGTGGTGTGTCCCGCAGAGGCAGTTCTTCGGCCTCCAGGGGTCGAGCTCGCCCTTCTCCATCGCCTCTGGTCATCCCCATCTCCTCAGCCTCCCCTTCATCTCCTCCGCCCTCTCCCACCAGGCCTGCCCCCAACTCTTCCTTTCAGAATTCACGGTTTACCTTCCGAAGTCGCCTCCAGCAGCCCATCATCACCTTCACTACGACCATCATGGTTTCAGAGGAAGCCGAGGAACCTGTAGACCCCATCAGCTCGTCCACCCCTTCCCCTGAAGGAAGCCTCTCGCAGGAAGCCGACATTAATCCTCACCCCTCTGCCTCGCATATGCAAGAGGACTCCCCGCGGAATGTTGAGGTTTCTGGCACGCCAATTGTCGAAGAAACGGAAATCATTGCCTGCGGTCCTGTTCAGCGGAATTTCGGAATCATGCACCTGCTCACTCAAACAGAGGAAGGAGTTCGTGAAGAAGAGGAAGCGTCCCAGCCTGCTGCTTCAGCAACCGCACCCGCCCGACGCCCAGACCCGCAAAGTTCGGGCAAGTAAGTGTTTTTGGTCTACATGATCATGTCTTTTTGCGCAGGTTTTGGTTCACCTCCTCTTCGGCAAGCTTTTCATATGCACTTGGTCGCTGATAATGCAGGGCTGAGGCTGACCTCAGAGCCCGTTTTCCTTTTGCTAATTTACACGCTACTATGTATGTTTGGGAAATTTTGGTGGTTCGCTTCCTCTGCTTGGCTTCCCCTGCAAGCACGAAGCTCTTTTGTAATGTCTTTCAAGCGCCTGTTGCCTGGTTTCTCCTCTTCTTCCACAGGCACAGTGCTCTTCTTCTGCTCTCTAGTTCCACTGCTAAGGGCCAGGAAACTGGCCCTCTGAGGCGCTGTCCTCATTGTAAATATTTTTCACTTTTTTATTAATAGATTTAGCTCTGATTCAGAAAAAATAAATAAATAAATAAATAAATAAATAAATGTCAATAAAATGCAAAGAAATGCCAAAAATTTTCTATAAATGTATAATAATTGAGTGTAATGAAATAAATGTGTTATTAAATAAATTTAAAGTATGATTTTTTTAATATTTACGTCAAAGGCGTGGTCTATATTAGAATTAAGTTTGATGAATTTCAAATTTTTAAATTATGAATGACCAAGAATTGGTAATCTTAAAATATTCTTCATCTAATACATGATCCAACAAATAATATAAAAAATTGTAAATAAGTTTTCAATTTTATAACTATATTTAATTTATTAAAAATTCAAAATAGATATCGCTTCATGTGTGGCTTATTTTCATTGATGGTCACTCTCATTCATTTCCTACCATTTCATTTGTTTCACGGTCACTTCACCTATTCAACATCCTTGTTGTCTAGTTGAGATTGAATTACATAGCGTATCTAAGGAACGGAACTATGATATTAGTACAACAGATAGTGGTTATTTTAGTTCAATTTATGTTTTCCTCTACATGTTTTGGCAGCTCATATTGTTGTTTTGTTTCTCTACCATTCAATGAACAAAAGAATGCAACAGCGAGGGCTTTTTGCGTATTTGGTGTAAGATTGTCGTGGGTTTTCTTTAACATTCTTTGTGTTGTATTTGGATGTGCATTACATTTTGGGAGATTTTTATGGTTTGGGAAAGCTAAAATATGACATGAAAATGAATTCTTTGTGTTCTATTTGGATGTGCATTACATTTCGGGAGATTTTTATGGTTTGGGAACTATAAAGCGTTAATAGACAATCCTTTGAAGTGTTAATAGACAATCATTTGAAGGATTTTGTTGTTGTTTGGAGACCATGCTTTGAAGAATTTTTGTTGTTGTTTGGGGATTTTTAATAACAATATTCTTTCAAGGACTTTTGTTGTTGTTTGGGGATTTTTAATAACAATATTCTTTCGAAGATTTTTGTTGTTGTTTGGGGATTTTAAGATTAATTAGATCCATAGTTTTGTTGTCATATAGTTTTCTATTTAGCTTTTGTCCTAATACCTTTTGTCACATACATTTTTTTGGTTTCCGGTACTTTTCATTAGGAGCTCACAATTTTAAAAATATCCAAGATCCTAATGATTTATGTAATATTGATTTTAATTTTAGTTTTAGATTATTGTTTATTTAGAGAAACTAACATTGGCAATTATATTATATATATATATATATATATATATATATACAATTCACACATAACCACTCATCTATCTGGCTTTAATCTATTACAGAAAGAAAATGAAAATGAAAATGCTTTAAACCTAAATTAAGGTTGTCAAAAGACTTAAGGGTGAAAAAAATAAATACATGACACATAAAAATTTGCAATTTATTTTTTTTTAAGTTGGTTTACGCTCTAGGTATGGTGATGCAAAGTTTATTTTAGAAAATAAGATTTTGTTTAATTATTATTATTATAATTATTTGCATTTGTTTTAAAACATTCGCTCTTTAAATATTAGGTTATTGTTTTAATATTGTAGAGTATTTCTTTAGTATTGTATTTTAGTAATGTTTATTATAAGTTAATATTGAGTTAGTAAATAATAATATTAATGTTTTCATTGTCAAGTCTCACTAGCACAATTGGTTGAGGATAGGTCTCATTAGCAAGTCAACCAGGGATCAAACGTCATGGAGGATATTGCGCATGTGATAGGGGGAGCAGACACATTAAAATATAGTTAGCTTTGGGATGGTGTGGCCCAGGTCGGGTGCGATCCTCGGGTGATTTTGACAACTTAGATGCCCCTGGGTCGTGGTTTCTCAAGCCATAGGTCAAGCTTGGAGGAACACAAACAACTTGAAAAACAAAACAAAAAATATTAAGGTTTTCATTAATATTAGAGTTTTATTAATTAGGTTTTTATAAATGATATAAAATGAAGCCTTTGGTGTATATCAACCACATTTACTAATATAGTTGTGCTAGTATTATATTGCAATGAAGTAAATGTATCTTAAATTGATTTAAACAACTATATTAATATGTGAATTCTTTTTTTTTTTTTTATAAAACACGAAATTATATTTACTAAACATTTCCACTCCATTCAATAAATCAAAAAATTATATGGTCAATTCTAAGTTATTTCCTTTCTTTTTTAAAATAGTATAATTATCTCTCAATCACATTTAATAGTGCTAATACTTATTCAAAGAAAAACCTCCAAAAATGAGATAATCCATTCATACAAATGTGAATGTTGAATGATTACGATAGCACTTCATAGCACCAAGATCTTAGTGTTATTTGTTGGTGATAGATTGTCTCTCATTCCCATACACTTAATTTAGAGTGATAGACTATCTCTCATCCCGGTACAATTATCTCTCAATTACATTTAATAGTGCCAATATTTATTCAAACAAAACCTCTAAAAATGAGACAATCCATTCATACAAATGTGAATGTTGAATGATTATGAGATACATTTAATAGTGCCAATATTTATTCAAACAAAAACCTCCAAAAATGAGACAATCCATTTATACAAATGTGAATGTTGAATGATTGTTATACAGCAAAATGACCCCCTCATCAGCTCAGAGGGGAAAGACATGATAGTTGAAGCAAAGACCAAGATCACATGCCTTGTTTCCACACTAACGCTGGCTATACACTGACAACCTGCTTTATAAAGCTTATCTGTAAGCCTAAGGGAGTGTTAGTGACCCTACTAACTCTAGTTGTTAGTTTGGGAACAACGTTAGTGGATCCGATTGAAGTTATAAAGGTCAAAGGAGCGAATTGACTCATAAAAATCTAGATATTTGCTACTAAATCTACTTAGATAAGCAAGGAAACATCTCAAGTTCGACCTATTTGTGGGATTTCTAATCCTAATGAAGGAGGCAAATGGGAAAGAGCTCAAAAGCATGGCAACATCATTGCTTTTACCTTAAGGAACTCATGGAGGAACTTGGCAACCCTAACTCGAATTCTACATAAGCAAAGCTAGGGCTATTGTGAAAAAGGTCAGATCATTTGAAAGGATAGCTTACTTGATTATTGAGCATAGTCTCAAATCTAAGCATAAGAAGTTGTTAAGAAGGGAGAGAGAGAGAGAGAGATTGGAGGGGTAAGGGAAGGCCGATGCAACAGATGGTTGTAATCACTCTTCCGATATTAATATAGAACTGCAATTGTATTGTCTACTCCATGGTGTTGGTACTATCATTCATTTAATTTTTATCCAATACCTTTTAGCATGAGTAGCTTAGTTATATGTAACTAGATGTCTTTTATGTATTCATGTATTAGTTATCAAGGTTGTATGTTGTGATTATGCTTGTCTCTTCTATGTGCAGGACTTGATCTGGAGCCAGCTCAGGGGACTTCCACCTAGTTGCATTGTGCTCTCCAACAAATCTACACAGAGGCTTGAGGTAATCCATCTGTTCTGCTTTGATGGTTAGTTAATGTCTATGGACATGCATGTAACTTTGTGATGGTTGAAGATAATCTTGCAGTCTGCTAAGGGTCCCAGGAAGACCTTTGAGGGTATCTCTATTCTCCATACATCGTGCATTTTATCCTATAGCAGAATTGGCGACTCCACTGGGGACTATACATCTAGTTCCTGTTTCACCCGGATAGTTGTCAGTTCCCTCCTCCTTCTAAGACCTCCCTATACTTCTGCATTCCCTTTCTGACCCACCAAAACCTTGTTGCATTTTTCCTTCATATATTTAGCCTTGAACCTGATGCTAAAAACCCTGTTTTGAGTTGTTTTCCCACACTAATGCAGGTTAGTAGACTAAATAGTGCCTTATAAAGCTCCGTGTCTACACAAACAGAGCGTTAGTGGACCCAGTAACTCTCTGTGGCCACTGCTACAGAGCGTTAGTCCCCCAAATCTTGACAGACAACTGTGTTTGTAAACTCAAAGGGATGGGAAGCCTACTCATGGACTAAAAGGGATATGCAGTTGCATTTTGTTAGCAAGATTGGTGTCCTAAAAGATTTTTTTCTACGAAATAAGTTTTTTTTTCTTTCTTAAAATATTTTATATAAAAGAAAAATCCACATTTTTATTCATTCTTCTACTTAGCTGGTTAAAATATGCTTTATTTTGGTTTCAAATAGTTGTTAGAAAGCATTGGAAAGATTTATGTTGATTATACATGTGTTATAATGACTAGGATGCATGGAACAAATATGAATATGTGAAAGACTCTCACCTGTAGAATACAACTTGTTTCATCCAATTGAATATTTTTTAAGCATTGTCTTTTGCATGATTTTTGAGTCAGAGTCCCATCACATTTCATACGTCAACTCCCCTACCAAAGACACTAAAAAAGTACATATAGAATTTACCTAAAAACAATCAGTAACTCTTTATTAAGAAAAAAAACATTATTTCAAGCTAGGATCTTGGGATAGGCAGTGTGAGTAAACTGTTGAAGATCAAAAACCAAAACTAGTGTCATTAAAAGAGAGAAAATTCCTTCTGCACTCATACTACCAAGACCACTCCAGTCAAAGTGGAGCTAAATACGAGACAACATCGGACTGTAAGTGAAGGTAGCCTGCCTTCGCTTGCAACTCCTTTTGGTATTCTGTGTATTGGGGATCCCTTCGGTGATTTCAGAGCTGAGTCAGGGACTCGAGTATCATGCCCACAGAGCATACTATCTGTGACTATGTCCCCCCTGGTAGTGTCTGTGATCTGAGGTATCCTTAGTGGCCAAACTTTTAGGGACTTATAGAAGGTGACCGGGGCGGGTTTCCCTGGTACCTAACACAGACGGACCTACTCTGTCTTCAATTTTTGGGAGGGTGCTCATCTTCAAGAGAGTACTTGGCCCCTCAATCTAAGGTTCAAACGAAGCTCTAGAGTAACCGTAACTGTACATTTGGCCAACCCTCTCTGTTATTCATTGTGATACTAGGTTTCATCTCCAGTGATTGGTGCTTATCAAACAGGGTCATTTCCATCTGTTTGCTAATTGATCAACTTAGTGTATATCTTATATTTTTTAGGTACCCGAGTGTTATCATTGAGACTTTAACATATATCATGATAAAATTTATTGATAAAAATTAATGGTCACCGTGGCTACATCTGGCCCTTGTCGTCAATCTAGACGATTGTTAGGACTTCCTCCACTCATTGTGGAAGATCCATCAAGCTCCAATGAACCGGGTTCCCCATCTTCAGGAAATCAGTCTCCTAGATCTCACACAGAATCTGTTTGGGCAACCGATGATTCAAGTTTGTCAAAGGATTTCTTTACTACAGGATTTCTTACTCCCTTTAACCCTCCACTCACAAATCTGTTGGACCCACTCTTGGTTCCTATGGCACCTATACTCCTTGTTTCTTTAGTTGGAACATTTCCATCCATCCCATCGATGACTAACGGTTCGTGGAACTTTGTGGACACTTTTGGTCCCCCACCACTTCCCTAGTTGACAGTCACCACCACACTATCGATGGTGAACCCTGTTATCCCATTTGTCCTAGGTACAAACCCTCACATGGCACCCTCCACGAGTGGAACCCAACCTATGCCAGGTTCCACCCCTTTAGTGTCAAACTCTATACCTTCGACAAGTGCTAAATACAACGCTCCTTATAACGCTCAATATAGCATGGTTAGTGCAGGTACCCTCAACCAAAAATATGGTTGGCATCCATTTTATAGTTCGTACCCCCAAATTCAAGTATCTGGGGGAACTCCCAATATGCATATACTGGTAGGGAACATAACATTTCCCCCTCCATTTTCAAGCATGCATGGTCAGTCACTGATTGACATGAGCACTCCTTATGGCAGTCAAGGACATATGGTTAGTTATGTGGTGGGCAGGAATCCTCAAGGAGGTCCCAACCAATCCATGGGGGCACCCTATTCACAACCTCAAATGAGTCAAGTGGGCATCGCTTATCCTGGGGGAAATGCTAGACCCCAGCATCAAAATCCCCATGGAAATCCACATTACAATGCCATAACCCAAGGCAACTACTATACCACGTAGCCTATGTATAATATTGGGTCTCAAAAGATGGGAGGACCGCAAGGATCCTCAAGTCATATGTCATCGCTTTGGTCTGAGGTGGGGACACCACACACTCTGCCTTTCTTAGCAACGTTGGATATCCCTGACTTATACAAACTTAGAAATGACCCCATCTATCATAATTTACTTTGGCTACCAATACCGCATAAAATACCAACAGACATTCCCAAGTTAAAAGGGAAACAAGGGGAGGATCCGGGCACCCATATCACCACGTATCATCTTTGGTGTGTTTCTAACTCCATGGTGGATGATAGTGTCCAGTTATGTCTTTTTCCCCGCACCCTCACTGGAAACACAACCAAGTGGTACATTGAGTTACCACACGCATCAGTAAATACCTTCAATGCTCTAGCGATGGAATTCTTAAAGCACTTCTAGCTACCCATCTGCTATGAGACTGGGACAGAGCTCCTCACTTCATTACGTCAGGATACCTCCACCCACATCTCTGATCATATACATGAATGGAGATGTAGGTGGAGGTTAGTCAAAGCTCCCCTCCCAGACTATCTCTTAGTGGATTGGTTCTGCAAGTCCCTTCTCCCTCAAATCGCTAAGGATGTCACCTTAGGTGGTGCGGTCACAGAAGACCAATCCATATGTCGTGCCCATCACTTAGATCTGATATATTCAGAGTCTGGCACTCTTTACAACGTAATCCACAATGCCCCTCACAACTCCAATTTTTTCGCTACTCAGCACCCCAGAGTGCATGCCGATGGGATTATCAGTGCAACCTCTAGGACTACTGTAAAACAACTTAGTGGTCACATTGCCCAAATGTCAGTGGACCCCTCCACCAAATCGACTACTCTTCCTACCATCGCGATAAACTTTGTGCAGTCTATGCAAAAATCCAGTGGTAATAACAAGAAGAATAAGAAAAAGACCGCTCCTTCTGAGGAGCAATCAATAAAGAACCCAAAGCAGAAGGTTGTTGCGCCTCCTAACGATGGAAAGGATAAACCCCCCAATTCCCTTGCAAAATCTGTGCGCAAGATCACATGACATATCTATGTCCGTGTCTTCAGGAATGCACAGATTTCATTGCTAAAAGGGACACTGGAAGGACCCTTGTTGTCTTGAATAATCCTTTCCCCGCTCGGTAGTAGAAAAACCTTATTGCAAACCAACCCCAACCCTTGCAAGGGGGAAATGGTGGTTCGCAACATCCTTCAACTGGTGAAGGATTCTCTATTGTTTACACCTTTAAAACAATAGATCTACAAACAAGATCCAAATATTATGGAGCTCCTATCATTCATGCATAAGAACCTTCCTCAAGTCAAAACCCACTGCCACCTAATGATTTTCATATCGAAAGGTTGGTTTTTGACGTTGTGATTCGCCCCCCTAAAGGGGAATTTTGACGCACAATGCACAATATATTTGCACATGCCACCCAAAACTACAACATTATAGAAGACTTGGCGCAAGCCACCTCGGCTATGTCGGCACTCGAAGTATTACAAACATGTCTAGCACAAAGGAAATCTTTGCTTTCAACCATTGGTGGTATTGACGCACAGGATTTCATGCTTGCAATTTTTGACATGGAAAAGTGTAAACCTCCCCCTTCTCACCAACTTGCATTTCAGGTGCAAATATTTTCGAAAGGTAAAGGTATACATAGAACTGTCATCGATGAAGGTGCTTCTACCTGCGTCATGTCGGCTTCATGTTGGCTCGCTTTGGGTTATACAACCCTATCCCCACCATCGAATTCCCTTAAAGCTTTCGACAGCCACACTTTCATCCCAGAAAGTTACCTAGCTAGCTACCACATCACCTTTAGTGGGAAAATGGTAACAATGGATATCGAAGTCGTGGATCATAAACTCAACTATAATCTACTTTTGGGCCGCACTTGGACTTATGCCATGAATGCCATTATGTCTCCGGTCTTCCATATCATCCTATTTCCCTTGGATGGAAAGATAGTCACAGTAGACCAGCTATCCTTTTGCACCCTAGATTACTCTCCATTACCTAGCAGATTTGTACCCTTAGTGGGTGGTGTACCTAACTCTTACATCAGTATTGATACCGGTCTACTGAAGGCTTCTTACCTGATGGGTTGTTTCCCTCTTCAGCCGCCAATGGTTCCATAGACGGTCAATATGCTTTCATCCATTCCTCATGAACTGACCAATCCTTGGACCCTACCAGCTCCTTCAAACATTGACACTTATAGAGAAAAAATGCTGTTGTCACCAGCTAAATTCGCCTACCAAGCCATTCAATCTACACCCGAATCTCCAATCAATTTGGTTACGACCAACTGTACCACTGCCCCTCCCATAACGGTTCCTTCTTTCAATCCACTCAATCAAGTCCTATCTACGGACGAAGCTATTAGAGAAATCATGAGTTTAGAAGAGCGACCTTGTGAGGACTCACACCATTGTGTTTCAATATCTGATTTAGACATGATACCCCTTCAAATCCTATCATCTGACGCACCTGAAATTGTTTCCTCACCATATACGACTATCCAAACTTTTGACTTGGAAGGAAACATGGGAAATATTTCAAAAAAATTTCTCATCGATATCTCTGTCACGACAAGCATCGTGGAAAACATACAGATTGGAGCCAATCACAATCCTGAGGAAATTGTTAGCTTCACCTGCCCTTTTTAGGATTTCTGTGATGTTTTCCCTCGGTCTTATGAGGAAATACATGGCATAGAACCCTTTATTGTCAATCATGAGATCAAGAAGTGTCAAGCATTCTTTTTATGGTATTTTTCTTGCTCGTTAATCTGAAAAAATCCTCGATTCCTCTTCTTTGAGCTCATTAAACTACCACGAAGAAGATTGAGCATTCTTTTTATGGTATTTTTCTTGCTCGTTAATCCCAAAAAATCCTCAAGTATTCTTCTTCAGGCTCGTTAAACTACCACAAAGAAGATCGAGCGTTCTTTTTATGGTATTTTTCTTGCTCATTAATCCAAAAAACCTCAAGTCTCCTTCTTTGGGCTCATTAAAATACTACAAAGAAGATATGAACATGTTCTTTTTTGGGACATTTTCTTGCTCTTGAACTGAAAAATCACTGAGTTTTTCATCGTTGGGCTCGTTAAACACATACGATGACAGTCCAAGCAACTCTTTTTCACTCTTTTTCTAGCTCATTAAACTAAAAAAGATCATTAGAGCATTCTCTTTAGTCACTTTTTTCTCGCTCATAAAACTGAAAAAATCCCAAGTTTTTTCTTTAGGCTCATTAAACATTTATAAAGATGACCCGAGCATTATTTTAGGTAATTTTCTCGGTCGTTAAACTGAAAAATCCTGAGTTTTTGTCACTGGGATTGTTAAAAACCTACGGCAGTAGACAGAGCACTTACTTTTTTGGGACCATTTCTCGCTCTTAAAATCGAAAAAATCCCCGAGTTTTTCCCCTTCTTCGGGCTCGTTAAATCTACGAAGAAGGAATGAGCAGTTCTTTTACCTCTTTTTCCTTTCTCAATAAACTGAAAAAGGTACCTTGAGTTTTCTTCATTTGACTTGTTAAAATTTGATGAAGGTATTGAGTTTGTCATCGCGTGACTCATTAAAAATTCACAACGAAAAATGAGTTTCGTCCGTCTCCTCATACTCGTAACAAAATGAGGTCAACATCTATTGAACATAGGTTTCTCTTTATCCAGATTCAATATATTAACTCACGGAAAAGTAACCGATCTGGGTATGTTATTAACCTTTTGTTGCACCCAGTTAACAACTATGAAAAAGGGACTACTATGGAGTCATTCTTTACAATCTTTTCAGACTCTCTAAATATGAAAAGACCACCGAGTTGTCTCATCTAGACTCATTAAATTAAACAGACAAGATATAGAGTCGTTCTTTTTACGATCCTTTTCAGACTCTCAAAAAATGAAAATATCGACGAGTTTGCCTATTTGGACTCATTAAACTAATCGGATAGGGCATAGAGTCACTCTTTTTGTGATCCTTTTCAAACTCTTAAAACATGAAAAGATCGACAAGTGTACCTATCTGGACTCACTAAACTAATCAGACGGGGAAAGTAGGCAATACAACTGCATTCAGTATTAGAAAGCATGGTTTGGCGACAGTCGTTCCCTTGAACATGACACTTCCTCAGATAAACCTTCCTTATGATGGCCTCTCAATATGAATCCTACCATCCTATGAGTTTAGCCTAAATACCCCGATTTTCTTACATCTCTGTATCCAAACACTCTTTGGTGTTCATGAGTCTAGTGCTGCATGGTTAAAATCATTGTCATGCATTTTATTGTTCATGGTTTAACCTTTTGTTTCCTCCATTAACCCATCAAGCATATCCTTTCATCATGCCCTCTGTTGTTTAGACTCAATTCTCAAAGATTCCTCAAAAAACAAATCATTCTTGTCCCGTTTCGTGTCGATTGATGTAGGACACATTATTGCCTACCTTTCGACAGGTATCTTCCTATCGACTTCAACACTCTATCTAGGAAGACAACCCAGAAACACATTCAGTGCCTTGGTACTTGAAGACATTAGTGGCAAGTCAACTTGTTTTTGATCAGGGGTTCTCATTATTGGCTCCCGGTTAAGCGATTCTACGAGTGAGTTTTCGACGACAAGAACATTTTTCACACTTGCTAGATTGTACTGTGCATCTTAGATACCATCACCATTATTGGTGGCCTTCATTGTGTCTATTAAGGGTCTCCATTATTGAATGGTAATCAGACGATTTCATACATGTTCGACATATTCACATGTATCGATCTATGTTGTTCGGTGAAGCGGAAATCAAGACCTTAGGTAGAGGCTTGTATCAATCAGCCTTGCTTCCTCTCCCAAGTTGCGTATATTGTTTTTTGGAGATAGATCATTAGAAGTATCCTATTTGACACCAGATCCACATTGTGCTTATCGGCGGCCAACATTGTCATATCTCTTTTATGAGAAAACACTCTGACATAGCTACTAAGCATGGGAATGATTGACTCAGGACATGATTTTAGTTGCTTTATATATATGTGTTGTATCAGGTTTCCCGTACCACCTGAAGCTTCAATCCTCTCTCTTTTTTTGTCGAAGAAGGAAAATTACAGTTAAGTAAAGTATTTCGGCCATCATCACAGCCTCTGATCTCATACTTTAGGGGGCATATGTTATACAACAAAATGACCCCCTCATCATCTCAGAGGGGAAATACATGATAGCTGAAGCAAAGACCAAGATTGCATGCCTTGTTCCCACACTAATGCTAGCTATACACTGACAACCTGCTTTATAAAGCTTCTCTGTAAGCCTAAGGTAGTGTTAGTGACCCTACTAACTCTAGTTGTTAGTTCGGGAATAGTGTTAGTGGATCCTAATGAAGTTCTAAAGGTCAAAGGAGTGAATTGACTCATAAATATCTAGATACTTGCTCCTAAACCTACTCAAAAAAGCAAGGAAACATCTCAAGTTCGACCTATTTGTGGGATTTCTAATCCTAATGAAGGAGGCAAATGGGAAAGAGCTCAAAATCATGGCAACATCATTGCTTTTACCTTAAGGAACTCATGGAGAAACTTGGCAACCCTAACTTGAATTCTACATAAGCAAAGCTAGCGCTATTGTGAAAAGGATTAGATCATTTGAAAGGATAGCTTACTTGATTGTTGAGCATAGTTTCAAATCTAAGCATAAGAAATTGATAAGAAAGGGGAGAGAGAGAGAGAGAGAGAGAGAAGTTGGAGGGGTAAGGGAAGGCTGATGCAACAGATGTTTGTAATCACTCTTCCGACATTAATATAGAACTGCAGTTGTATTGTCTATTCCGTCGTGTTGGTACTATCATTCATTTATTTGTTTGTCCAATACCTTTTAGCATGAGTAGATTAGTTATGTGTAAATAGATGTTTTTTTATGTATTCATGTATTAGTTATCAAGGTTGTATGCTATGATTATGCTTGTCTCTTCTATGTGCAGGACTTGATCTGGAGCCGGCTCAGGGGACTTCCACCTAGCTGCATTGTGCTCTCCAGCAAATCTACACAGAGGCTTGAGGTAATCCATCTGTTTTGCTTTGATAGTTTGTTAATGTTTATGGACATGCATGTAACTTTGTGACAACTGCAGATAATATCACAGTCTACCAAGGGTCCCGGGAAGACCCTTGAGATTATCTCCATTCTCCATACACCATGCATTTTATCCTATAGCAATGATTATGATATATATTTAATAGTGCCAATATTTATTCAAACAAAAACCTCCAAAAATGACACAATCCATTCATACGAATGTGAATGTTGAATGATTATGATAGCACCTCACAGCACAAAGATCTTAGTATTATTTATTGGTGATAGATTGTCTCTAATCCCCATACATTTACTTTAGAGTGATAGATTATCTCTCATCTCGGTTCACTTAATTTAGAATGATAATATTAATATATTTCTAATTATGTTTCTTTAAAAATGGTATTGAACTCCATAGCATTATTAATAACCCCATAGAAACCTGATGGTAATAGAACCCATGAGCTCTTTAGGCATTCCACTTTAATGAGGATAGAAAAAATAACCAAACTATCTCTTGTGAAAATATTTTAATGTGATTAGGATAATCAAAATATTTGGAAATTGAGTTACTTAATTTGAAATGAATGGAAGTGATCAATGAGAAATTTTCTCACTAAACATAAAGATATGCAATACAAGTTTGATTATATGTATATATATAAAATGGTTATGTGGAATTATTTATAAACATGACATGTCATTTTTCAAGATTATCTACATAGAGTAATTCATTGATCTATGACTCATAAACATGACCATTAGTCACAATTTACCCATTTCTCATGATTTTGAATAGTCCACTTATCACTAATTGCATCGAATGAGATTCATAAGGGTGAATAAGTGGAATTGAAAGTATCAAACTAAAACACATAGCAGCAATCATCATTATTAGGCTTTGCATTCGATAACCAAGACTTCCTAAGAGATCACCTATCCCAAGACCCTTGCGGATCAAGTGTGTTTAACTATGGATTTTCCCCTATAATTAAGCCCACTTAGCTTGCTACCCTATTTTCAAAATCCTATCAAATAGTGTGCCTTATGAACTATTCAAATAAATATCCATTCACTCTTTTATTTAAGTATTAAGGAGCTTCCATAGTAACATATGAGATATTATTTTTCAATATTATCCCACATCTATTCATGTTAGTCCTAATAGATATTTTACGTGAACATATTGGTTTATGTCATATCATATTTTTAGCTAAATATTACTTTTCATGTCATAGTTTTTTCTTTCATTCAAAATATATATATATAGAGAGAAGAGAGGAGAGTTCCTTGGGTAATGTGGCCATCTAATCCATCAAAATGACCCAATAATTACACCCAACCTAAATCACACCAACTCTTAACATAAATTGGATTTTTTCGGTGTCTCCTCTTGAATACCATGAGTTTCGAACCTTGGCTTAGTTACAAATTGGAACCCTTGAAATCCAATCACATAAGAAGGATTTGAATTTTTTTAATATTATATTTAT
The DNA here is from genome assembly GCA_000404065.3 of Pinus taeda. Classification (NCBI taxonomy): domain Eukaryota; kingdom Viridiplantae; phylum Streptophyta; class Pinopsida; order Pinales; family Pinaceae; genus Pinus; species Pinus taeda. The sequence goes on from APFE031485934.1 coordinate 115,704, forward strand.
TTCAATTAAAATAATATATTATTGGTAAGTAAACCAATTTTATCAATGAATAAGGCCTTTGACCTTTGATATTTGAGAACATCATTTAGCAAGTGCATTATCAACCTTTTGACCCAAGCATGCAAATATATTGATTCGAACATAAATATATATTTGGGTATATTTAAGGGCAACATCAAGCATATCCATCGTAGATACACTCACATCCCTCTTATTCTAGTAGATTTGAGGGATTTTTAGGAAAATTGTTAAGATTTGTGGTTGAATCAAGTCAAGATATTAAGGTTTTTGAGCTAAAATATTAGCGCTCGCTAATTTCTAGTAAGTCAAATTTATTAGGGCTTGTCGATTCACTCATTTGACATCAAGAGAACCTTTATTCCTTCCACTCTATTCAATTGAAAACTATTGATTAAAATGATTGACATAGTTTAAAGTTGGAATTCAAAGGTTGAGAGATTTAATCCACAATTGTTCAATACAATGCAAATCAAAGCTCACATGAACATATTAGACTTCAAATATATGACACATATGACTAAAGGATTTGATTGAAGCATTCCAATGGCTTATGAGCAGATCCACTTATAATAAATTAGGGAACTTTCAAGCATAGTTGTTCAAAAACATGCGAGCTATGTACAAATTTATTCTAAGGAGGAACATAGCTTGACCTAATCAAGGCATTTTCGATGAGTTATTTTTTTTCACTAAGAGATTTTCATGGAGGAATTCTCACTGACGCATACCTTGACAACCTAACTAATTGCATTTATAACTTACTTCCTCTCTGTCACTTTATTCCTATATGAATAACTTAGTGCATTTACAACTAAGTGCATTTATAAATTACTTCCTCTATCACTTTATTCCTATATGAATAACTTAGTGCATTTACAAAAACATATCAAGGGAAGACCTAGAAAAGTAACATTAGAAAGTCTCTACAAATATGTAGAATAATTAGATAAATGTAGAGAAGAGAAAGAAGACAAAATTCAAATAGAGTTAGAGGTAATGCTTGATACTAAGTTTAGATCCTTGGAAGACAAGATTCAAAAACAAATGGACAATAAAATATTAGGGTTGGAGACCTAGTTCTAGAAAATGGAGATTGGATTACAAGAAATAAAAAAGAAAAGAAATAATCAACCCAAGAAGAAGAGTTGAAAGTATAGATAATCTTATAATGAGGAACAATAAAGAACTAGAAGAAAAGATAAATAACAGTTTGTCTCTAACTAGTTTGGAAGGTAAATTGGATGCCAAAAACATCATAGAGGAAATGAATAATCTCAAAGAGTTAGACCATGAGGGTAACAAAATAGCGTTAAATCTCATAAGTTTTGGCTTACAATAGAAGAAAGATGAGGACACACTAGTAATAATCAAATTGAAATAATTTGTCTCATAGAAGAAAATAGGTTCGGAAATTTTTTTAGCATAAAGAGAGATTAATCCATGTTAAGGTAAGCTTTGATAACCATAAATGTCACACACTTAGTAATAATTTAAGTTTAAAGGGTCGCACTTATTTATAAATGAATACTTCATTCCAAAAGACTAAGTTAAATCAAGTAAGGAATTTGGAAAGGTAAAATAAGCCAAGAAGGAAGAGAAAAGGGAAATAAGTATGAATAGAAAAGATATTATTAGCAATGTAGACCAAAAATATAGTAATAAATAGGAATTTGGGACACTTTGGATCCTCTCTTAAAAATCTTGTGGCTTTCCATTTATATTATACTACTTATTGAAACTTGAGAGCATGTAGAATCTAAGATCCCTAACATAGAAGAATTTGTCTTATGTATAACCCTCCAATTTATAATGCCTAGAATTAGCAATGTGTATTGTAAATATAATGTATGGAAATTCTAGGCAATGTGTATTGTAAATATAATGTATGGACACATGCCAAGAAATATGTAAATTATGTTTAAAAATAATAAAATAAAAAACATCACCAATTGTAGACAAACACAGATAGAGTCACAGGGGCTATGTTTTCACAAGAGAAAGGGATCCAAGGGGAAATTATACATAGTTATTAATCCTAAGTCACCTTTTATAACCCTCCATCCCATATTTACCCAATTTCGCTGACCTTCCAAGGTAAATATGAGACGAAGAGTTACTATGACATGCCCTGACCTCCAACCTTCAGTTATGGAAGTGGGGCCAACACTGACAACTTACAGACATCCCTGAAGACTTAGAAGACACTCAAGGGCCAAAGAACCACCTCAAGTGAGCAAACCCTGAGCTGAATATACTTTTCTCACAACTTAACCCCCAACCACATGTAAAATCCTATAAGGGTTCAATTATAGGGCTCCAACCGCACGCATGACACCACTTACATGCGGTTATAGCCCAAAAATTCTAGTTCAGAGGGTGCAGTCCCAAAATCTAAGCCACAATTCTAAGCCAGCCTCCATACCACTACCCAAAATTGTCTGAGACTTTCCAAAATCATTATTGACATGAGGAAAAATCTAAACATTTAAACTCGAATCAAGAGATTGACCTAGATTGCCTATAACACACTAGACTTTTCGTCAAACACTTCAACAAACATGTAAGCTACAGGTCATGAATGCATATATGATTATAATAGTATGGGATTCATCTAAGAATCACCAAAAAGGCTTTATTCCCTCTCCACATAGCTACAACAACACTTATTAGTCCATACATTCATCAATCAATCGATAACTAAATGATTCATGAAAAGAACCATGGATGGTACACATCATATAACCAAAAAATAACCAACATAGAAACCATAGAAACTCACCCATATTATCACCAACATAATATTGCAAATGCTCATAGATCATAGTAAGAAAATGTCTTATATTAACATAGGAAACTATCAACCAAGTCAAGAACTTCCACATACCACCCAACCGTAGATTGGGCTGAACCAAAGTTATCTTTTAGTCAATCACCCCCACACCATATTCCAAGCATGAATGTGGTATATCATGGAATAAATCAATACAAAACCAAATCGTGGCTTCCAAAGGCCAATTGCCTTAACCCTTAATCGGCGATTCCACCTCATGGTCGAACATCACTAACACCAACCACATCGCCTCTACCCAAATTGTCTAAGGTTCCAAGAACTAGTAACTCAACCCACAACCTTCTAGGGCTCTAGATTATTTATCCAAACCAACTCCAAGGACTAGTAAAAGGGCTCTAGAGTGTTTTTCCCAACCTGGGCTCCAGGACTAGTAACTCAACCCAAGTTCTTCTAGGGCTTCCTGAGCGTTTGTTCCAACTCATAGCCATAAGGAATTACGAACACCAATAAGAAAGCAATCAAGTGGAAAAACCCATAACACCATGGTTAGCCAGGAAATGGCAAGGCAAGGCTAAAACCATTGTCAATTCAGGAAATCCTCCATGCCAATGAGAGCACATAACCAGAAATCACATGCATATACCATGCATCCAGAAATCAAAAAGTAAATAACACATGCAACATGTTACCTACAAATAAATCTAGTTGTAGTCATTGATCCACCTGTTCCCTTACGTTTTCCTACTTTCCTTTACCTTCTTTCTTCAATCCAAGTGAAAGTAGAGTGCTCCAGGCATGCTCCAATATATCTCTAAGTGTGCAAGAGTATGAGAGAATGAGAGAATAGAAGAGAGCTCCACCCAAAAATTCTCAAAAGGCTCAACTAAACTATCAAAAGCTATGAATTAACCTGAAGAAGCATTTTTATCATTAAGGCCTCTATTTTCTTAATTTTCCTCTATTTTTCCTTCAATTTCCTTCTCATCCAAATTTATTTCTCTTCACCTTCCTTTTCTCCTATTTTTATTTATTTCATAAATAAAATGCCAACTATTGCCATATTGTATTTTCCAATTTCCATAGCCATTAATTAATCACCAGTGATACCCATCGCTATGGTTTTCCCAACATTCATCTTGGAATACGTGTCCCATGACCATGGTCTTATTTTTTTTGTATTTACATAGAAAATCAACCAGGGGTTTGTTACAAACCCCTCCCCCGTGGCAGAACATCATGGATAGTGTTCAATGATACCAATAAACCAACAAAACACATGCTTCCCATGGAGATTTATAACAAAAATCGATGTAGCTTTTACATCATATCATACTACCAAGTCCATGACCATCATAACATGAACACCATACTACTTATTGGATCTTTATAACACAGCTCGATGCGGTGTTTACAACATACATATGCTTAGACATATGATGAACTCAACATCAAACACATATATACCAAAGAATATCCACTCAACCGACGAATAAGGAAGGATACAGAGCCTACATTTGATCATCCATCTCCCATGTATCTTGATCGGATCCAAAGTCCATCCACTACACTTTAACCTGCTTGATTACTCTGTTCGAGAGCATGAGATGTTTCTGCTGCAATATGCATTGTGGTTATAGATGGAATTATCCCTCTACTTCCACCTACAATACAGACCAATTAATCACATGATCAACATCTCAAACATATTCCTAAGCAATGAAAAAAAGAAACATTATGGACTTTCACTATCCAAGGCAGTGCAAGTCGGTAGGACACTGGTCCAAACCTCTCAAGGATCTGAAAAGGCCCACAATATTGAGGTGCCAATTTGGCACATGATCCAGTCCTCAAGGAGTTCTTCTTGGTCTTGATGCAGAAGTACACATGTTCCCCAACCTAAAACTCCTTAAATACCCTGTGTTGATCTACATAAATATTCATCCTGTCATGTGTTGCCTTCAAATTACTCTTAATAACTTGCATTTGTTATTCCATATTGGCCAACATATCGGATCCAATCAATACCTTGTTCATTGAATCACTCCAACTGATAGGAGTATTACAACTCTGCCCATAAAGTTCCTCAAACAAATTCATCTTCAAGGACTCCTAGTAGCCATTTTTATAGGAAAACTCAACCAGTGGTACATACTCTTCCCACTTCCTCTAGCGATGCATAATGTACATCCTTAGAATGTCCTCAAGGATCTTATTAAACCTCTATGTCTGTACATTTTTCTATGGATGATAAGTTGTAATTTTCCCAAACCTACAAACAACTCTTTCCAAAACCTAGAAGTGAACTTGACATCTCTATCAAATACAATCTTCTTAGGAACACCATGCAACCTCACTATCTCTCTGAAGAAAATTTGAGCTACCTTCTCTAGCTAAATTCGTAGGCTTAACCACAATGAAGTGTGCTTCCTTACTTAACCTGTAAACCACAACCATGATGAAATCATGCTGCTTCGATGCCCTTGGTGAACCTATAATGAAATCCATGGAAATTGATCTGAAATGTTGGGAAAACTTGTTAATGCTATGAAAACTCCCTCATCAATATAAAAAAAAATTGTGTTTAGGATTGTCTCAAATTAACCAAAATGTGAGGAATTATGTGTCTTTTATAAGAAATTTATGAGGTTAATTAGTTGTTAAAAACACATATACAACAAATAAAATGCAGAGAAGTAAAACACAGCAAAGTCATAACACAAAGCTGATAAAGGAGTTCACCCCTCTTGGGATACATCTCCTTGGACCTACTTCAATGGCTAGGACCTCTTTGGATTAATGGTCAATGCTCTGATTACATGAACCTGCAGTGCTTCAATGGCTTTGCAACCTGATCCATTGGATTCATAAGACCCAAAAACCTAAAAAATGACTTTCCAAGCTCTACAATTGGACTTCAGCTGATCTAGGCTTTACCTCCTCTCCTAGTGGCCCTAGGCTTCCTTAAACTTCAACATAGAAAAATCACATATATAAGTGCCTTTTTGCCTCTGCAAACTATTCCATTGTGTTCATAGCATCCAAATAATCTAGGAATGACTCTTTCTGAGCCAAAATTGGTCGAAATATGCCATAGTTATGGCCTCTTCAGTTTTCCCTAAGAAAACTCCACCAAAACTAGAGAAACTCCAGCTAACTCCACCAAATTTGGAGTAAGGCTGATTTAGCGGACCTTCCAAATCACCACCAACCTAATCCCCTTAATTGGTTATAATCATGGCTTAATTACTCACTTAGTGCATTTAATGGCGTGGTTATCGTTAAGCTCCAGCCTTCGGTTATGGGTTTTGGTCATATGGGGAGGGGGTTGGCCCACGTATTAAACTATAAATACAATGTGCACTCATAGTTGGTTAAGTAACATTGACACGATGTAGTGGTAATACGTTGGGCTTGTGCAGTGCAGGTCACGAGTTCAACACCCCTGCTTGCCAATAAAAATTTTCCATTATGCGCAGATGCTCATAGGCCTTTGGGGAGGGACACATGGTTGCCTCCGAGCTTGCCACATGTCACCTTCGCACTAGTCCTTCCCCGACCAATGAAAAAATGCCAACACATCAAACTGTTGATCATTCATACAACACCACTTGGTGTGACCTCACTGACCATTGACCAACCTTTGACCTACACAGTCACTTTCCACGTCAACAGTACGGACTGTGCAGTGACTGTACTTTTTTTTCAAAATTCTTCTATTTGGCAAAGTGGACAAAACGTGATATCTTTCTCATACGAGCTCTGTTTTGAGTGAAACAAGTTGAGTTGGGATTGTATCACCAAGACGGATGCGGTCGTTCAGGTTTTGATTGATTCCAAGCACTTTTATTTTTGAGCAAATTTTTCCCCTAATCTAGATTTCAGTCACTCCTTCCCACTGACAGGCTTGTGGACCCACAAAAGATGGTTATATTATGAGATCTGAATACTCTTCTCCTTCCCAAGTTCTATCAATTGATTCTACTTGGAAAAATCTCCATGACAACCACTTGGATTCACTGACATGCCTTGCCTTGCAAATGGCTTGGCACTTCAACCAATGTTCTCCTTTTGTTGTTGACCCAATCCAAAACTTTTTGGTTTGTTGCTGATTAAACACCCTATTGTACCAAAGTGATCCCTCGGTGCTTGGAAAGTTGATTGATAGCCTTCCCACTAAGAGTCATGTTCCTCCTTTGCAACACATGCATTCTATGCAAGCTTCTCCTTGGAAACCACTTTCCAAGTTAATCCCATCTGAGTGAACTATAGCAATGAGTTCCAATATTAGTGATAACAAGAAAAGAAATTACCATTCTTTTACCTCCATGGTTCCAAACTCCACATCTAGAAGAATGCATTCACCATCTCTTTCACTTCTTGGCTTCAACACATCAAATTCATTGTATACCATTTGATATTTTACAAGGGTTGCAAATATTTTTGGCATTTTTTTTTCCACTTTCACTTCTTGATTCCATCATCCTCCAGTATTAACATGCTACTCATGTCATGATTTTAGAATGAAGGCTAATCATGAGCCTCTTTCTCAAGCGTGGGCCTTCCAAAATCCTGCAACATTTTGTCACAAAAGACACCATTAACCTTGAAAAAACATTCATGCAAGAAGAACTTGACAACCTATTCCTTTTGCTTCTTCAAAGAAACAAATGTTACATCATGTGAACATCGCCATGTAATCTTACATCTTGGTGTATAAACCATTGACTAAACATAAGTCAACAAAACATGTGTTGGGTCCCTATAATACTAGTGATTACCCCATTACTATTGTAGTTATACCCCTTATTAATATTTTTGTGCCCCTATTGCCCCCATATTGTTATTACTGTGCCCCATAGAATCCCTTTATTATTATTTTTGTGGCTTTATACTATTATTGTTAGGTCGGCTGCTTTATATTGTGACTCCTTAGACTCCTATATATAGAGAGGAGGTTTTGTCATTTGAATCATCCAATAATTGTTCATTTATGTAATGTAAAGGAGGTTGCCCCCTCGAAGAGGCTGAATTATAAGG
>APFE031485934.1:123585-143825 GCA_000404065.3 Pinus taeda
AGGAGGTTGCCCCCTCGAAGAGGCTGAATTATAAGGCGTTGATCTATCTTTTCTATCTTTTCTTGAGCTGGTTTCATAACAGACTTGGTGTGGTGTTTGCCATCAAGTCCAAAGGGGGATATTGTTGGCATTATGATTCAGTTGTTGTCCTTGATGGCAACTCACTCAGAGGAATGATACAGGTGATGGCAACTCACTCAGAGGACAGATCATAGTGCAGCAGGTAAATAGAGAGATATACGCAGGTTGACCGTGAAGAAAGAGTGTATATACGCGGGTTAGTGAAGCAGAAGGAGTGTACGCGTATACACGCGGGTTAATAAGAGTAAAGGCGCGTACATGTTGGAAATCATGGTTTTGGTCCGTGGTATTTGGTCCATAGTATTTGGTCCAAAGTGACGACCGCAATTATTGGGTTCATGGTATTGTTTCTACATGGTTTTGGACCATGGTATTGAGAGAAGCCTAATCTATATAAGGAGAAGATCATTAGGAAAAAAATGAGTGAGCAAGGAATGAATGTCTGACGAAGTGCGAAGATCTAATATTGCTGGTTATCGGTTTGTGATGCTTGGATTGGGTTGATATAACAACGAAGGTACAAGTAATTATCTTTAGATCTGTACGCGGGTTATATGAAGGGAACGCGCGTATACACGCGGTTCTGGTATAGTAAAGTAGCGTATGCATTATGAGATTTGGTATTTCAAGTTGTTTTTTATTCTACTGGTTGTTGCAGAAGTTCTAGGCTCTGGTTTGCGTTCTATGTTTTTTATGACAGGGTTTCAGTGATTCAGTATTGGGTGATTTAGAGATTTATGATGCAAGTATAAGTGGATGATTGTATTGCAGCAGTGATTGTTTTGTACTTATGGATCAAGTCTGAAAATTGATGAAACGTGGTCCCTGAAGAAAAGAAGGTTGCAGCCTTCTGTAGGTTAGCACCTACGTACTAGTATATCCGCTAGTACAAGAGCTAAGGGGGTTGTAGCTCCCTTCCAGAAGTAACTAGAAAACGAGAGGGTTGTAGCCCTCTGCAGGTTGTAGCCTGCGTGCTGGTAAAGGACTACACCAGTACATTGTAAAAGGAGATTCTTATTAAAGAAAGAAAGAGACGAATTGCAGCAGGTGGTTTTCACCCACATTGGGTTTCCACCTTATATCATGGTGTTCATGTGTGATTCTTATGTGTGATGATCGGTACTGTTTTACTACACATGTTTATTGTTAATGTGGTTAATAATGTTCTGATGCGTTTACTAAAGATAAGCTAACTGAATCATAAGATTATTGCATATACACTTGTTTCTTTTAACACAGTCACATATATACGCGTATATCCTTATCCGAAGTTGTGTATATGAATCTGAGTGTGAAAATGAAAAAGTATCTGATTTGATAATACTGATTCATCCCCCCCCCCCCCCCCCCCCCTCTCAGTATTATTTCCAACAGTTTCCTCCATTGTTTCCACCATGATTTTCTCCATTATCACCAAAAAAAATTCCCAAACGCCACAATCAAAAATAATTATTTGGTCTAGCGACGGAGCTTTATGCAAATTAATCTTGTGAAGAGCTCTCCCATTATCAAGAGATTCAAAATTAGCCTCTCTAAACCAATGATATATGGGAGAAGTGTAACTTCCATTAGGTGTCGAATAGCAACATGTAGACACTTTGGCTCTAGTTCTTGTTGGGCCTGCTCCTTCAATCAAAATTGGAGGAGATAAATTTATTTTAACATCTCCCTCTTTGAACATGAGCAGTACCATTTATGTTAAGATAATAAGATCTTCACTTATTTTTGTAAAGAGTTAGACAAATGTACTCAAAAACATTTTCAATTTTTAGTAAGTTTTTATTTCTAAATAAAGCTTCTCTATTAAAAAATAAATAAATAAAAGAAATAAAACCATGTGATTAGATCTAAGTTGGTTAATTAAAGACCAAATATTGAGTCATGTTCCTTAAGTGTACAAAGATTTAATATCTGACCAAGTGTTTATCTCAGATAATAATAAACAAGTTTACTTAATTACATCATGACCCATATCATGATCTTCTTAACAATCAGTTAATGTCTTGAGTTTAACAAGTAATTTAATTCCATACACCCCTCATAAATTACCCTTAATTAGGGTTGTAATCAAATTAATAAATCATTCTAGTAATAGGGCTAAATGTTGAACTAATTGAGTTAAATTTACACTACAAGATCACTTAAGGAAGTGATACTATGAGACCTAGACCATGGTACATGTTACAAAAATAAATGATTTGTGATTGGTTCCCTAGTGATTCAATTAATACGATAAGCCACTAATTAGGGATATACACCCATATGAAGGAGAGATGGAAACACCATCATGCCAAGATTATTAGAATATTCCTTTGGTTCATCTTTAATAATATAAAAAAAAATATAAAAAAATATATTTGATGATTGGCCTTAAGTAACTAAATAGCCTTGCAACGATATCCTTAAATTTTTAACATTCAAAAATATTGTGTTGAGTTAAAAAATGATCTAGTCACCCATGATTAAGGTTTACTAAAAAAATTATATGTTGTTAACAACTTCTCAAGAGACGGCCTTGAATTTAGTACATCAATAAATCATATATGGTTATAATCCAATGGTTACTACCTGAAGAATCTCGATATTATTCTCATTACTACATTAAGCTTCATGTCACAAATCTCCTCTTAGAATTGTCTCACAACTTCTCTAAAATATTATTGTATTGAGTTATGATGTTGAGGCTTTCAAATAGATTTTTATTCTAAAGGTATAATTCATAGGAAGTGACATTTTTAAATTTGCACTACCCATATTATATGTATATTTTGAAAGTAAATTTAACTTACCCACTAGTTCCTTCATTGTCTGAAATATTTAGCCAATTGTATTCCATATAACTGTATAAAATATTTGTTTTCAGTTTCTCTTAGAATTGATATCGGGATTTTAAGAATGGTGATAGTCATTGTGATCCAGAATTTTTCGTGAATACTATCTTAAATAAAATATTCATTACAAGACAACCCCAAAATATCCTTAGCCAAAACAATGTTAAACAACAATTTTGGAAATCCACCTTGAACCATCATTCAACCTGCCTGCATTGTCTTGCAGCCTTTCCCTAGGCGGTCCGTCATGCCATGCAGCCTTGCCCACCATTCAGCAAGTCACCATGTCGCCTACTCTCCTCACTATGCAGCTCTACTGATTATTTGTTCACGGTTGTGTCACCCGATGCTCTTGTCTACCCGGTCGCGGGTCATGTCACCTGGCGCTCGTGCCAAACTCTTCACCATTTGCACTTACCCATTCATTGTCTCATCGCGTTCATGTAACCATGCCTCGAGCTCAAGTCAACCACCTAACTCGTCATGTTGTCATGTGGTGCGTCCATCTCGTCTACTCACCTTTCGACCATTCACAAATGCAACTCATCGGCTTTGTAAAATCCGCCCATCCACCAACTCGCCAATTGAACCACCCACCTGAATCACCTCCACCCAATTCACCTACTCGGTCCACCCATGGGAAAAATCGCCCTACTACTACCCGACCTGTGGCTCACTCGGTTCACCTGAACTATGGCTCGTCCCTTTTGCAGTTCTATTTCACCTTTGCCTCGCCTCAGTACTTTGGCCTCGCATTGCCTACACCTTGGTTTCCTCTATATGGCCACCCACTCGCACCTCCAAGTTACACTTGTGAATGCTTTGTGAGTTCGTTGTTGATTCTCTCCAACCATGCGTCCATCCTTCTAATACCAACCACCATGGTTATAACCTGGGTCGGCCTACCCACGTCGACCTCCCAATATAGTCGACCATGCCCACACTCAACATCGGCTTGCCCATCTCGTCACCCCACCAGGTCCACTCACCCGACCACACTCTGTATAAGGTCATCTCCTCATGACTCTTGACACTTAGTGAATTTTCCATCTTTGTTGGCTCGTTGCACGCCAACTCGTCCGAACATTGCAAATTTCATCACAACCAACTTGTCGCACCAGCTCGTCACCCACCGACTCATCGCATACCAGCTCGTCGCATTTAACTGAGGGTGTGTCGCCCCACCTCATCACACATCACATGCATGACTCATGGGCTTGACATACTCCCCCACTCTAAATGGTTGTCTTCCTCAACAAATCCATCCCGTAAACCACCATCACCAAGACTGTCAATCCACACAAATGTGTGTATGGGTAATCTAGATGTGTCCACCTCTCGACATGCCTCATGCCATAGATATGCCAAAATCTGCAAGAAATCATGATTTGGTACCCCTCATGCCGATGGCTAGTCGGGTATCTAATCCATCCATGCATCGCCTACATAAGAACTCATGCCCCTACATCATCATGACTCATCATTGCACGCTACCTGTCAATTTGTGTCATCTCACCCCAAATGTATGCTCAAAATGTTGGAGACTCACTGCCATGAGTAGCTAACAATGAGCCTCATCTCCATGATAGTCTAAGAATATAGGGAGGAAGTGGATTCTGAAGGCTCTCCCTCTTCCTCACTTATCAACTCAATCCATCTATCAGGATCTTCCATTTTTAACCTCTGCAAGTATGCTTCCCGATCCTCCATTTCAACATTCAGCCTAGCATCCTCATCCTCATCCTTCTCCATTGCCTCTAGTCTACTTGATAGATCCAAGATACTATTAGAGAATGTTCGAATCACCTGTGATTATTCCATAAGATTTGCCTTTATAGAAGACAACCTCTTATAGACATCTTCATCTCGCTTGACATCCTCCACATTCATCGTTGTTAGTTTAAACTTGGCCTTTGTGACCCCCATTTTTGGCACACCAATGGGTACCATCTAAACACCACAATCACAAATAATTATTTGGTCTAGCGATAGGACTTTATGCAAATTAATCTTGTGAAGAGCTCTCTCATTATTAAGGGATTCAAAATTATTCTTTCTGAACCAATGATATGTTGGATAAGTGTAACTTCCATTAGGTCCCCAATAGCAACATGTAGAGACTTTGGCTCTAGCTCTTGTTGGGCCTGGTCCTTCACTCAAAATGGGAGGAGATAAATTTATTTTAACATCTCCCTCTTTGAACATGTACAGTACCATTTGTGTTAAGGTAATGGCCAGATTAAGATCTTAACTTACTTTTGTAAAGAGTTAGAAAAAGGTACTCAAAAACATTTTTCAATTTTTAGTAAGTTTCTATCTCTAAACAAAGCTTCTCTATTAAAAATAAAATAAAATAAAAATTAATAAAACCACGTTATTAGATATAAGATGGTTAATTAAAGACCAAATACTGAGTCATGTTCCTTAAGTGTATAAAGATTTAATATCAAACCAAGTGTTTATCTCAAATAATAATAAACAAGTTTACTTAACTGCATCATGACCCATATCATGATCTTCTTAACAATCAGTTAATGTTTTGATTTTAACAAGTAATTTAATGCCATACCCCCTCCTAAATTACCCTTAATTAGGGTTGTAATTAAATCAATAAATCCTTCTAGGAATAGAGTTAAATGTTGAACTAATTGAGTTAAAGTTACACTACAATCTCAATTAAGCAAGTGATACTATGAGATCTGGACCATGGTACATGTTACAAAATAAATAATTTGCAATTGGTCCCCTGGTGATTCAATTAATACAATAAGCCACTAATTAGGGATATACACCCATATGAAGGAGAGATAGAAACACCATCGTGCCAAGATGATTATAATATTCCTTTGGTTCATCTTTAATAGTATAAGTAAATATACAAAATATATTTGATGATTGGCCTTAATTAACGAAATAGCCTTCCAGCAATATCCTTAAATTTTTAACATTCAAAAATATTGTGTTGAGTTAAAAAATGATCTAGTCACCCATGATTAAGGTTTACTAAAAATTTATATGTTGTTAACAACTTCTCAAGTGACAACCTAGAATTTAGTGCATCAATAAATCATATCCGGTTATAATCCAATGGTTACTACCTGAAGAATCTCAATATTATTCTCATTACTACAATAGTTATTAAGCTTCATGTCACAAATCTCCTCTTATAATTGTCTCACAACTTCTCTAAAATATTATTGTATTGAGTTATGATGTTGAGGCTTTCAAATAGATTTTTATTATAAAGGTATAATTCATAGGAAGTGACATTTTTAAATTTGCACTACCCATATTATATGTATATATTGAAAGGAAATTTAACTTACCCATTAGTTCCTTCATTGTCTGAAATATTTAGCTAATTGTATTCCATATAAGTGTATAAAATATTTGTTTTTAGTTTCTCTTAGAATTGATATAGGGATTTTAAGATTGGTGATAGTCATTGTGATCCATAATTTTTTGTGAATACTATCTTAAATAAAATATTTATTACAAGACAACCCCAAAATATCCTTAGCCAAAACAATGCTAAACGACAATTCTGGAAATTCACCTTGAACCATCGTTCAGCATGCCTGCACTGTCTTGCAGCCTTGCCCTAAGCAGTCCGCCATGCCGTGTAGCCTTTTCCACCATTCATCAAGTCACTATGTCACCTACTCTCTTCATTTTGCAGCTCTATTGATTATTTGTTCATGGTTGTGTCACCCGATACTCCTGTCTACCTGTGTAACCTAGCGCTCATGCCAAAATCTTCATCGTTCACACTTACCCATTCATTATCTCGTCGCGGTCGTGTACCCCTACCCCGAGCTCGGATCGCCCACCTAACTCATCATGTTGTCATGTGGGGCACCCATCTTGTCTGCTCGCCTTTTGACCATTCACAAACGCAACTCATTGGCTTTGTCTGATCTGCTCGTCCACCAACTCGCCAGTTGAACCACCCACCTATCTCACCTCCACCCAGTTCAGCCACCCGGTCCACCCATGGGAAAACCCGCCCTACTACTACCCGACCTACGGCTCGCCCTGTTCACCTGAACTATGGCTCATCCCTTTTGTAGTTCTATTTCACCTTTGCCTCACCTCGGTACTTTAGCCTCGCACTGCCTACACCTTGGTTTCCTCTGTATGGCCACCCACTCACACCTCCAAATTACACTTGTGAATGCTTTGTGACTTCACTATTGATTCTCTCCAACCATGCGTCCATCCTTCTAATACCAACCGCCACGGTTATAACTTGGGTCAGCCTACCCACATCGACCTCCCAATATAGTTGACCATGCCCCCACTCAACATCGACTCACCCATCTCATCGCCTCGCCAGGTCCACTCACCCGACTGCACTCCGTATAAGGTCATCTCCTCATGAGTCTTGACACTTAGTGAATTTTCCATCTTCATTGGCTCGTTGCATGCCAACTCGTCCGAACATCGCAACTTTCATTGCAACCGACTAATCACTGTCCAACTCATTGCACTAGCCCGTCACCCACCGACTCGTCGCATTTAACTGAGGGTGTGTCGCCCCACATTGTTGCACATTGCATGCATGACTCATGGACTTGACATACTCCCCCACTCTAAATGTTTGTTGTCCTCGACAAATCCATCCCGTAAACCACCATCACCAAGACTGTCAATCCACACAAATGTGTGTATGGGTAATCCAAATGTGTCCACCTCTCGACATGCCTCATGCCATAGATATGCCAAACTCTGCAAGAAATCATGTGTTGGTACCCCTCGTGCCAGTGGCTAGTTGGGTATCTAATCCAACCATGCATCGCCTACATAATAACTCATGCCCCTACATCATCATGACTCATCACTGCATGCTACCTTTCAATTTGTGTCATCTCTCTCCAGATGTCTGCTCAAAATGTTGGAGACTCACTGCCATGAGTAGCTAACAATGAGCCTCATCTCCATGATACTCTAAGAATATGGGGTGGAAGTGGATTTTGAAGGCTATCCCTCTTCCTTACTTATCAACTCAATCCATCTATCAGGATCTTCCAATTTTTAACCTTTGCAAGTATGCTTCCCGATCCTCCATCTAAACATTCGGCCTAGCATCCTCATCCTCATCCTTCTCCATTGCCTCTATTCTACTTGATAGATCCAAGATACTATTAGAGAATGTTCAAATCACCTGTGATTGTTCCATAAGATTTGCCTCAGTAGAAGACAACCTCTTATAGACCTCTTCATCTCGCTTGACATCCTCCACATTCATCATTGTCAGTTTACACTCAGCCTTTGTGACCCCCATTGTTGGCACACCAATGGGTGCCATCTAAACGCCACAATCACAAATAACTATTTGGTCTAACGATAGGACTTTATGAAAATTAATCTTGTGAAGAGCTCTCCCATTATTAAGAGATTCAAAATTATCCTTTCTGAACCAATGATGTGTTGTAGAAGTGTAACTTCCATTAGGTCCCTAATAGCAACATGTAGAGACTTTGGCTCTAGCTCTTGTTGGGCCTGCTCCTTCACTCAAAATGGGAGGAGATAAATTTAATTTAACATCTCCCTCTTTGAACATGTGCAGTACCATTTTTGTTAAGGTAATGGCCAGATTAAGATCTTCAGTTATTTTTGTAAAGAGTTATAAAAAGGTACTCAAAACATTTTTCAATTTTTAGTAAGTTTCTATTTCTAAACAAAGCTTCTCTATTAAAAATAAAATAAAATAAAAAGTAATAAAACCACGTTATTAGATATAACATGGTTAATTAAAGACCAAATACTGAGTCATGTTCCTTAAGTGTACAAAGATTTAATTTATCAAACCAAGTGTTTATCTCAAATAATAATAAACAAGTTTACTTAACTGCATCATGACCCATATCATGATCTTCTTAACAATCAGTTAATTTCTTGAGTTTAACAAGTAATTTAATGCCATACCCCCCTCCTAAATTACCCTTAATTATGGTTGTAATCAAATCAATAATCCTTCTAGGAATAGAGTTAAATGTTGAACTAATTGAGTTAAAGTTACACTACAATATCAGTTAAGGAAGTGATACTATGAGATCTAGACCATGGTACATGTTACAAAAATAAATGATTTGTGATTGGTCCCCTAGTGATTCAATTAATACAATAAGCCACTAATTAGGGATATACACCCATATGAAGGAGAGATGGAAACACCATCGTGCCAAGATGATTATAATATTCCTTTGGTTCATCTTTAATAGTATAATAAGTACACAAAATATATTTGATGATTGGCCTTAATTAACTAAATGGCCTTCCAGCAATATCCTTAAATTTTTAACATTCAAATTGTGTTGAGTTAAAAAATGATCTAGTAACCCATGATTAAGGTTTAATAAAAAATTGTATATGTTGTTAACAACTTCTCAAGGGACGGCCTTGAATTTAGTACATCAATAAATCATATCCATTTATAATCCAATGGTTACTACCTAAAGTTTCTCGATATGATTCTCATTACTATAATAGTTATTCAGCTTCATGCCACAAATCTCCTCTTAGAATTGTCTCACAACTTCTCTGAAAGATTCTTGTATTGAGTTATGATGTTGAGGCTTTCAAATAGATTTTTATTCTAGAGGTATAATTCATAGTAAGTGACATTTTTAAATTTTCACTACCCATATTATATGTATATATTCAAAGGAAATTTAACTTACCCACTAGTTCCTTCATTGTCTGAAATATTTAACCAATTGTATTCCATATAAGTGTATAAATATTTGTTTTCAGTTTCTCTTAGAATTGATATTGGAATTTTAAGAATGGTGATATTCCTTGTGATCAGGAATTTTTCATGAATACTATCTCAAACAAAATATTCATGTTAGGAAACCATCTCACAAAAAGATAGAAAAGATAGATCAATGCCTTAGAATTCAGCTTTTTCGAGGGGGCAACCTCCTTTACATTATACAAATGAACAATTCTTGGATGATACAAATGACTAAACCTCCCTTCTACATATAGGAGTCTAAGGGGTCACCATATAATCAAGCCGACATAATAGTAATAACATAAGGGTAGAAAAATAACAATAGTGGGTTTCTATGGGGCATACTAATAACAATATGGGGACAATAGGGCACAATAATAACAATAAGGGATACAATGACAATAGTAATGGGGGAATCATTAGTATTGTAGGGGCCTAACATGCCCCTCTCCTTCCGAAGAGTGTTGTCCTCAACGCTTGAGTAGTTTTGGATGATTCTATATAAAATTATCATCCTCCAAATGTGGAATCTTCAGCAAATAAGTTCTTCCACTTGACGAGATACTCTTAAATTGATCGATTTCTTAGTTGTTGAGTTCTTGTTTCTGTGACTACTTCTGGTTCCAATATGATTTTTCCTTCCTCGTCAAGATTTGGCAATATTGCTTGAACTGGGAGCTTGTCACCAATAACCTTCTTTAAACATGAAACATGGAAAACTAGGTGCACTCGAGAAGTTGCAGGAAGCTCCAATTGGTATGCCATAGTAACAATCGTTTGCAACACCTTATACAGACCATAATACTTTGGTGATAATTTATTATCCTTCTTAGCTTGCTTGAGGGACATATTGGCATTATGACACAGGTTTGGCGCTATGACATAGGTGTTTTCCTTGATGGAAACTCACTCAGATGACAGATTACAGTTCAGGCTCACAGAATGAAGCAAAAAGAGATATATGCAGGTTCCCTTTGACCAAGCCATGTATAGACGTGGGTTTGTCGATCAAAAGGCGTGTGTGTGTATACACACACTTTCATGCAAGGAAAGGCATGTACAAGTTGGAGAATTTGGTTTTGGTTCATGGTATTTGGACCATGATATTTTGACCCATGGTATTGGTGCAAGGTATCTTGTCCGAAGTGTTGACCCCAGGTAATTGGTCCACGGTATTGTTTCTAAGTGGTTTTGGACCATGGTATTGAGTAAGGCCTAAGACTATAAAAGGAGGAGGAGATCATTAGGCAAAGGCGTTGAAGTATTGAATACCTAATGAAGAGCAAGATCTAGAATATTGGTCATTGGGTTATGGTGCATAGCTGGATCTGAATCAAGGAGGAACCTGAGTGCTTGAAGAAGGATAAGTTCTATTGATGGGTCAAGATCTTAAGACTTGAAGAGAAGTATCTTTGTGTGGTTTTGATCTTTTATCTGAATAATTGGCGCATGTCGTAATCTGTAAATCTAATGATCTGGGTATAATTGGTGTCTGAATAGTGGAAAAGGTTAAATCAGCTTTTATAGATTTGTACGCAGGTTCAGTATAGCACAGGCGTGTATACACACTAGTTTGGCTTTTCAAAACTACGTATACGCAGGTCCACCTTGAGAAAAGTGTGTATGCATGCTGGTTTGACATATTGAAGTAGCATACACCTCATAAAATATGTTTTAGCTACTTCTATTTATTGTTTCAATGTTCTGGGTTCTGGATTGAATTCTGGTTACTATTACTATATTCTGGTTACAGCATTCAGAAAAGTGATTGTTTGATTCAGTTTTGGTTTGTACAAAGGAGATTGGTTGATGTAGATATATTTGATGTTTGATTGATGTTATTGATGGATCCAGTCTGAAAATTTATGAAACGTGGTCCTTGGAAAAAAAGAGAAGTTTGTAGCCTTCTATAGGTCAGCACCTACGTACTAGTAAACACATCAGCTAGTACAAGAGCTAAGGGGGTTGTAGCTCCCTTCTAGGAAAAGCTGGAGAATGATAGAAGGTTGTAGGATTCTGCAGGTAGAATTCTGCGTACTAGTATAAGACTACACCAGTACAAAATTTGTAAAAAGAAATTTCTTATTAAAGAAAGATAGAGATGATTACAACAGGTGGTTTTCACCCACATTGGGTTTCCACCTTATATCTTGTGTTCATGTGTGTGATTTCATGTTCTGTTACTGCACCTGGTTACTATTTATATGGTTCTAATACACAAATTAAATATCAACTAACTAAATTATAAGTTTGCAAGGTATATGTTGGTTTCTCTAAACCAGTTGCATATACACGCAAGTTGCATTAACAAAAGTAGCATATATAAATCTGTTTATGGAAATGAAATATTGTTAACTTGCTAATACTGATTCACCCCCATCCCTTTCATTATTATTTCCAACAATTGGTATCAGAGCAGGTCCTTCAAAAGAAGCTTGATCGCTTGAAGTAAGATCTATCATCATGGGCAGATACGAAAGAGAAGGATCCATTAGACCACCAATCTTTGATGGGAGCAACTTTGTCTATTGGAAGGTAAGAACCACAGCCTATCTTCAATCTCTTGGAACAGATGTTTGGGAAATCATGGAAGGAGGATATACATTTCCATCATCAATTCCTATAGATATGGTAGGTAAAGAGTAATATGAAACAAATTCCAAAGCTATCAATACACTATTGGGGAGTCTGTCACAATCAGAATTTGTCAAGGTTATGCAGCTCAAAACCGCCAAAGAAATATGGGACAAGATCGTTCTAAGCTATGAAGGAGACAATCAAGTAAAACTTGCAAAACTACAGTCTCTCATAATTCAATATGAAACTCCCAAAATGCACAATGATGAAAGTATAGCTCATTACTTCCTACGTATAGATGAGATTGTTAATCGCATGAAAAACTTGGGTGAAGAGATAAAAGAAGTTACTTTAGTTGAAAATGTTTTAAGATCCTTGTCTTCTAAGTTTGAATCAAAAGTTTCTGCCATAGGAGAAAAGTGGGATCTTCAAAGTATGACTATGACACAGTTGCACGGAATCCTAACTGTTGTTGAAATGAGAAAAGGAGGTCCATCAGATATGAGAGAAATCGCATTCAAGGCTTCAGGAAGAGAAGAGCTCAATGAATCGAGACACATTTTAGAAGGAGAGGAAGAAGAAAACTTTGTCAAGAACCTTCAACAGGGTTCTGGAAGATTCAGAGGTAAACTACCTTTCAAATTCTTTTCTTATGGAAGAGTCGGTCATTATGTATCCAAATGTCCTCATAAAGATAAGCTTGATAAAGGTAAGGAACTGGCAAAATGGAATAGAAAACAGAATGTAAGTAAGAAGATCTACTATACGCATGAAGATAGGGATGGTTTATCAAATAGTGATGAAGATGAACATGGTAATGACTATAGACTTTTGATGGCTTTTGAAGATGATGATTTATTGGATGCTTTAGATGAAGCTGGTCTCTATGAAGAAATTTCTAAACTTAAAATCTATTTATAAGAAAAGAGTATGATTATAGATACTTTGACATTCCAACTTGCTGAAAGGGAAAAACACAATGAAAAATTAGAATGTGAAATTGTGGGTCTAAGAAAAGATATTGAGAAAACAAAAGATCTCAATCTCAGGTTTGCAAGGGATCAGAAACTTTAGATGAAATTATCAAAGTGCAACATTCTCCTCTGATAAAGACAGCTCCTGGATATACTGAAGAAGCATCTCAACCACAGAGGCCATCAACCTCCAAAAGCTATCTTGATGCAGCGAGGAGAAGTGAATAGGTTGACGATCATTAGCGAAGGCATAAAGCAAATCACCAGGTAAATCGGGTTCAATATACTTCAAGGATGAATAGAAGCTATAACCAACCATAGGTAAACCATTCTCAATTTTCTTCAAGAATGAATGTCAATGGAAACTACAGTCATCAGGTCAGTAGATTCGATAATCGCAGGAATTTCTTTAATGGCCAATGTTTTTCATGTCATAACTTTGGACACAAAGCTGCTCAATTTGTTTCTTACAAGACCATCATGACTAGAGAAGCATGAAATCAAAGGAATGTGACTGGGATCATGAAAAGGACCTACAATAACTTTTCTGCTCTTGAAAATGAAATAGAATTCTCTATCTGTAACAACTTCGCTCATGAAGTTTCTGAATGTAGGAGTAAATTTCGGCAAACATAACAGAAGGAGCAAGCTTCATTAGGTCCCAAAACATGGAGAAAGAAAGAATCGCAAATAGAAAGATGTGGTATAGCCTTGTATGCAGAAGGACAAGAAAATCAGTGGTACATCGATAGTGGATGCTCAAAACACATGACAGGTGATAAAGAAAAACTTCAATGATATAATGCCTTAGAAAAAGAAAAGAAGGTCTCATTTGGTAATGACACTCCTGCAGTCATAAAAGGTAAAGGCTCTGTTCTCTTAAAAGAAAAGGTTAAAGTTCGGAATTTTATGTATGTTGATGGTCTAAAGCATAATCTATTGAGTGTCAGTCAAATGTGTGATCAAGGAAATGAGGTAGTATTTCGATCAAATGGATGTGTTGTTTGTGAGCTTGATACAAGAGAAATAGTGATTAAAGGTATAAGAACTCCAAACAACCTATACATACTCAAGGGGGGACAACAATGGTGCTACCTAAGCAAAAATGATGAACACTGGCTATGGCACAGAAGATTGGGGCATCTAAGTTTCTCTCAAATAAGAAAAGCATGCAGATACCGGGATGTTCGTGATATTCCTGATATTAGAATTCCATAGAATACAATATGCAAATAATGTCAATTTGGTAAGAAAACCAGAGCACATTTCCCAGAGAAGGAAGGATCAGCTAGTAAGCCTCTTGAACTTGTTCACACTGATCTATGTGGTCCATCTAGGTAAAAGTCACCTCGTGGAGAAGAATAATTTATATTGTTCATTGACGACTTTTCCAAAATGTGTTGGATAGGACTTCTAAAGCAAAAAGACTAAGCATTCGAAAAGTTCAAAGCCTTCAAAGCTTTGGTTGAAAATGAATCAAATCACAAAATCAAATGCCTCAGATCTAATTGAGGAGGGGAATTTACCTCGGATGAATTCTTCGACTTCTTTGAAGAAAATGGAATAAGAAGAGAATTTTTTACTGCAAGGACTCCTCAGCAAAATGGAGTGGTAGAAAGGATGAACAAAACTATTCAACAAATGGCTCGTGCTATACTAGATGAGTCTGGAACTCCTGCAACCTTCTGGGGTGAAGTTGCATTTGCTTCCATCACTATTCTCAACAAAACAAATGTCTGGGTAAATAGCACTCAAACTCCACATGAACTTTGGTATGGTAAGACTCCTACTGTAAAATATTTCAAAGTTTTTGGAAGCAAATGTTACATCAAAAGGACTGATGAAAAACTTGGCGAGTTTGAACCTAGAGCAGATGAAGGCATTCTCCTTGGTTACTCTTCCTGAAGTAAAGGATATAAGTGTTATAATAAAAGACTTGGCAAAATTGTTGAAAGTATTGATGTTGTGGTTGATGAAGCAGACAAAAATCCAAAGCAGGTAAAAATCGAAGATTATGAAGAAGATGAGGACTATCCTTTCCACATCAAATCAGACTAATTCTGAAGAAGAAACCAATGAGGCACCAGAAGAACAGATAAGGGTAGAAGAAAAGACTCCATCCAGGTATGTTCAAAAGAATCATCTAGAGACTCAAATTTTGGGGCAGAAAGAGGCAGGTGTGCAGATGAGAAGAACTATTACAGAAGCTTCAAGCTATCTAGCATTTCTTTCCTCTGTTGAACCACAAAATATAAATGAAGCATGCAAAGATGAATTTTGGGTCAAGGCCATCAATGAAGAACTTGAGCAGATTGAAAAGAATAATACTTGGGAATTGTTTCCTATACCTAATGATAAGAATGTCATAGGAACCAAATGGATATTCAAAAACAAGCTGAATGAAAATGGATAAGTTATTAGAAACAAGGCCAGACTTGTTTGTAAAGGGTATGCTCAGCAAGAAGATATAGACTTTGAAGAAATTTTTGCAACTATTGCTAGACTTGAAGCCATAAGAATGTTCCTTGCTCTTTCTAGCTTTCAGAAGTTCAAAGTATATCAAATGGATGTGAAATCTTCCTTTCTTAATGGAGACCTAGAAGAAGAAGTATATATTGAGCAACCAAACGGATTCATCCTTGGAAATGATCCAAAACTTGTATGCAGACTCAGAAAGGCTCTTTATGGTCTAAAACAAGCTCCAAGGGCCTGGTATTATCGTCTTAACAAATACCTTCATCAACAAGGTTTTTCAAAAGGATCAGCTATAAAAATTGGCAATGATAAATTGCTAATACTTGTTGTGTATGTTGATTATATCATTTTTCGTAGCAAAGAAGAAACCATGAGTCAAAACTTTGCTTTGGTAATGCAAAAAGAATTTGAAATGTCCCTGCTTGGTGAGCTTCACATATTTTCTTGGTTTACAAGTTAAACAAAATAAAGATGGTATTTTTCTATCACAAACCAATACCTCAAGTAGATCTTGAAGAAATATGGCATGGAAGATTCTAAACTAGTATGTACCCCTATGGTAACAGGATGCAGCCTCAGCTCAAATGATGAATCAGCATCAGTACATCAACCAACCTACAGATCCATGATTGGTAGTTTTCTTTATCTAATAGGCACCCAACCAGACATCATGCATGTAGTGGGAATAGTTGGAAGATTCCAAGAAAATCCAAAGGAATCAGACCTTCAGGCAGTCAAACGGATTTTCAAATATCTTCAATGAACACAAAACTTTGGTTTATGGTATCCTAGAGATACAGATCTTACAGTTGATGCATATACATATGCAGATTAGGCAAGAAGCATGGATGACAGAAAAAGCACTAGTGGTGGTGCATTCTATATGGGTTCCAAATTAGTGTCTTGGTTCAGCAAGAAACAAAGTTCAATTGCATTATCTACAGCTGAAGCAGAATATGTGGATGTTGCATCTTGTTGCACACAACTCCTTTGGATGGTGCAAACATTGTAAGACCTTCAGATCACATGTACTCCACCCATCTCCATTCTATGTGATAATACAAGTGCAATCAGTATTTCAAAGAATCCAGTCATGCATTCCAAGACCAAGCACATACCTATCAAATATCATTCTCTCTAGGAACAAGCGCTTGAACAAAAGGTCAATTTGGAGTATGTTCCCTCCAAGGAACAGGTTGTTGATTTATTCACCAAACTAGTGCCCAGAGAGACATTTGAATACCTTAGATAGAAGTTGGGAGTAGTTGATGCATCATCTTACCATTGACACTTATCTATTTTAGAGAATAGTTTTGTACGCGAGTTTCATGAAGCGTATCCACGTACATACGTTGGTTGTTGTGGATACAGCCGCATATATGTTGGTTTGAAGAATATCAATGGGAAAGACTCAGGATGACAAGAGTCTGATATGGGTCTGACAATGATCATCTGGCACAGGTTCATGGGGAGGATATACTTCTAATAATCTATTGCCGACATTATCTTAGAATATCTTGGTACAATTTCACAGTTGTTTTTTATTCAGGTGGAACAGGTGCATAGGGAGATCATGGTTGGTGGTCTGGATGGTGATTGACAGATGCTGATGATGATAGTTGCTAATGACTATCATAGTCTTGTTTTAGATATTTTGTCTCTATGTTATGTATATATTTTATTATCATGGTCATATAACGACGTATTTTGTTTCCCCACTATGCCTGAGATGGATCATGTAATGTTCTTGTTTTATCATGTATAAACTTTTGGTGTATCCCCACTTGGTTCCGTGGATGAGTCAATCTTGGTATATCCTCACTTGGTTGGGAGATGGATGTATGTATGAGTCTTTGGTGATAGGAAGGTCATTTATGATGTATAGATTCATGTTATTCTTGTAGAACATCTTTTTACATAGTTTGATTACAGTCAGGGGGAGCATGAACAGCACACTTCAGCATATCAGAGAATTCAGCATGTACTCAGGAAGAGCATAACCCTTTGCCCTTGATGACAAAGAGGGAGAGTGACTTGGGGTTGCCATCAAGTCAAAAGGGGGAGATTGTTGGCATTATGACACAGGTTTGGCACTATGACATAGGTGTTGTCCTTGATGACAACTCACTCAGATGATAAATCACAGTTCAGGCTCATAGAATGAAGGAAAAAGACATATACGCAGGTTCCCTTTGACCAAGCCACGTATACATGCAGGTTCGTTGACCAAAAGGCGCATATGCATATACACGCACTTTCATGCAAGGAAAGGTGCATACATGTTGGAGAATTTGGTTTTGGTCCATGATATTTGGACCATGGTATTTTGACCCATGATATTGGTCCAAGGTATCTTGTCTGAAGTGTTGACCCCAGGTAATTGGTCCAAGGTAATGTTTCTAAGTGGTTTTGGATCATGGTATTGAGTAAGGCCTAAGACTATAAAAGGAGGAGGAGATCATTAAGCGAAGGCACTGAAGTATTGAATATCTAATGAAGAGCAAGATCTAGAATACTGGTCATTGGGTTATGGTGCATAGCTGGATCTGAATCAAGGAGGAACCTAAGTGCTTGAAGAAGGATAAGTTCTATTTATGGGTCAAGATCTTAAGACTTGAAGAGAAGTATCTTTGTGTGGTTTAGATCTTTTATCTGAATAATTGGCACATGTCGTAATCTGTAAATCTGATGATCAAGGTATAACTGATGTCTGAATAGTGGAAAAGGTTGAATCATCTTTTACAAATCTGTACGCAGGTTCAGTATAGCAAAGGCATGTATACATGCTAGTTCAACATTTCAAAACTACATATACGCAGGTCCGCCTTGAGAAAAGTGCATATGCATGCAGGTTCGACACATTGAAGTAGCGTACACCTCATAAAATATGTTTTAGATACTTTTGTTTATTGTTGCAGTGTTTTGAGTTCTGGATTGAGTTCTGGTTACTATTACTATATTCTAGTTACAGCTTTCAGAAAAGTGATTGTTTGATTCAGTTTTGGTTGGTACAAAGGAGATTGGTTGATGTAGATATATTTGATGTTTGATTGATGTTATTGATGGATCCAGACTAAAAATTTATGAAACATGTCCCCTAGAATAAAATAGAAGGTTGTAGCCCTTTGTAGGTCAGCACCTATGTACTAGTAAACACATCAGCTAGTACAAGATCTAAGGGGGTTGTAGCTCCCTTCCAGGAAAAGCTGGAGAATGAGAGAAGGTTGTAGCCTTCTGTAGGTAGAAGCTTGCGTACTCGTATAAGACTACACCAGTACAAAATTTGTAAAAGGAATTTTCTTATTAAAGAAAGATAGGTACACTTGCAACAGGTGGTTTTCACCCACATTGGGTTTCCACCTTATATCTTGTGCTCATGTGTGTGATTGCATGTTTTGTTTACTACACCTGGTTACTATTTATATGGTTCTTATACACAGATTAAAGATCAACTAACTAGATTATAAGTTTGCAAGGTATACGTTGGTTTCTCTAAACACAGTTGTGTATACACGCAAGTTGTATTAACAGAAGTAGCGTATATAAATCTATTTATGGAAATGAAATATTGTTAACTTGCTAATACTGATTCACCCCCCGTCTCAGTATTATTTCCAACAGGACATTTGTTTATATGATTGTAGCCGTAGGAATACCCAGTCACCTACATCAAAACTTCTTTCATTGTGATGTTGATATGCCTGTTATTTCATTTTTATTCTACGCCAACGTGAGGTTATCCTTTAAGAGTTGTATAACTTGTCGTTGATGCTCGATGTGATGTTCCACTGCTTGAACCTTAAAATTTTCTCTTAAAATGATGTGATGGATGGTGGATGATATCCATAAAGTGCCATAAATGGGGTCATTTTTGCTACAGTATGGAAGGAAGTGTTATACCACCATTCAGCCAGGGGTAACCATTTGACCCAGTGTGTCTGTTTATCATATACAAAGCAACGAAGATATCCTTCCAAACATTTGTTCACTATCTCAGTTTTCCCATCAGATTGAGGATGATAAGATGAGGTATGAGCTAACTGAGTACTAAGACAAGAAAATAATTTTGTCCAAAAATTTCCAATGAAAATGGGATCTCTGTCACTTACAATAATCTTTGGGTTTCCATGTAGCTTTTGAATTGTTTCCATAAATGCAGTAGAAACTGCACTAGTTTTAAATGCATGTGATAATGCACAAAAGGGTGCATACTTGGTAAGTCTGTCAGCTACCACCATGATGACACTCTTTCCTTCGAACTTGGGTAAACTATAATAAAATCCATTCAAACCTCCTCCAAATTTTGGCTTGGAATGGATAAAGGTTGTAATAGACATGGGGTCTTAATTGTTTTAACTTTATTTTGTTGGCAAACCAAACATTCCACCACAAACTTTTGAATATCCGATTTAAGGCCATCCCAAAAAAATTCCTTCTTAACCCTGTGGTAAGTTTTTTAAAATATTGAGTGCCCTCCTAAAGGAGAAGTGTGCAATTCCATAAGAATCTTTTGTTTGAGTTGGGAATTCTTACATAGGTATAAGCGATCTTTGTACCATAACG
>APFE031485934.1:147105-170607 GCA_000404065.3 Pinus taeda
TTTTGCTCTTTTTTCTTCTAATTGTTGTGGTGTCAACCTTATAGGTTGTGGAAGACTAGGGACAACACTTCCATCTTTATAGTTGTGAGTGGCATGCTTCTTGGTTGCCATAATTTTGCTTTCCATTTTTCTTGCTAACCTGAATGCCTTCTCTAATGAATCAGGTTCCCAAAGGCGAACATCATGTTGGATATTATCCTTTAAAGTCCCTATGAACACATCACTCCTATGCTCCTCTGGAATATTTTTTACCCTTATGTTCAATTTTTGGAACTCCTCAATGTGCTCCATTATTGAACCCTTTTGTTTGACACTTATCAATTGGATAAAAAAAGTGTTTCTCTTTGTATCCTCATAATGTGTTGTTAATTCTTCTGTAAAAATTTCCCAAGTGATAATTTGTTTACGAGAGAAAAGCCATTGATACCATACAAACTGATTTGGTTCCAAATGTAAAGTTTCAATACGTACCTTTTGTGTGATTTGCACATTATTCAGATCAACAAATTGCTCCATTTGTAATATCCATGTTGCGGGATCCTTCCCATCAAACTTCCTCATATCGAATTTTGGAATATGGTGGGTTTTCGATCCAACATTAGAGTCTATGAAATCATGATTAACATTTCTTTTGTTCTCATCATGAGTTTTCTTTACTACCCTTTCACCATTAGTGACCATTTCTTGTAGCAACTTATTCAAATTTATCTTCAATTCTTCCATATTATAGTCCATGCCATTCATCTTGGCATCCATGCCATTCATCTTAGCTTCCATGCCATCCATCTTAGCTTCCATGCCATCCATCGTAGCTTCCACGCCATCCATCTTAACTTGCATGCCATTCATATTAGCTTCCAAACCATCCATCTTAACTTGCATGCCATTCATATTATCTTCCACGTCATTCATCTTGGCTTCATTTACTTTTAGTGAGAGTGAAATTTGTTGTACTTGGTCTTGTAATTTTGATATGTCATGTTGCATTTCTTCCTCTTCTTCACGAGTCATGCTAGAGCTTTTAGGTTGCTTACTAGGTGTTTTCGTTTTCTTTCTTTGAGGCATTAATTAATGCTAATAATTCTTCACTATTTCCTTTGAATTTCTTCAAACTAATTTTTTAATATAGTCTTATGCAAAATTAAAAAAAAAAAAAAAAAAAAAAAAAAAAAAAAAAAAAAAAAAACTACACACCTTTTTCTCACTTTGTAAGAGCTCGATATTGAATATGTTGTATCTCTGTAACTGCAGATCTCGAATATCTAAAATCTCATCCTGCGGTAGCCCTTTAAGTCCTCTTTCTAACCCTGCAATCTGATCAATATTGGATTCTCCAAGAAAGTGTTATGCCAAATCTCCCACGATGACCTGATTATAGACTAGTTCAGTAGAGAAAAATTGTATGACATGCCAAGTGTCATTGTTTTGACCTTAGTACCTAAAACTAATATACAAAAAACTACAAATCATTCACTTTCTAAAACTTCTTACGAAATTTCAATATGAGTCTCAAAACAAAAGTTATGACGATTTTCCCCAGGTCACCTGTTTGGAATGTAATTCGGGAGTCTACAAAAACCCTAACTTCCTCAGGTCATATCTCTGTAAATATAGCAGGAAAATCTCTAAAATTAGGACTCGAAGTTCAAAACAATTTCAACTCAAATGGGTTTTTTGTAGCTTTTGAAATGTCGCAGAAAAAAATTTATATCAAACATGCCACGATGACCTATCTGGAGCAGCGAAACCCTAGAATCCAAAGCTCTGATACCAAATGTTAGGAAACCAACTCACAAAAAGATAGAAAAGATAGATCAACGCCTTAGAATTCAGCCTCTTCGAGGGGTAAACCTCATTTAAATTACACAAATGAACAATTCTTAGATGATACAAATGACTAAACATCCCTTCTATATATAGGAGTCTAAGGGGTCACAATATAATCAAGCCGACATAAGAGTAATAACATAAGGGCAGAAAAATAACAATAGTGGGTTTCTATGGGGCATACTAATAACAATATGGGGACAATAGGGGCACAATAATAACAATAAGGGATACAATGACAATAGTAATGGGGGAATCACAAGTATTATAGGGGCCTAACAATTCATTACAAGACAACCCCAAAATATCCTTAGCCAAAACAATGCCAAACGACAATTCTGGAAATTCACCTTGAACCATCGTTCAACCCACCCACACTGTTGTGCAGCCTTTCCCTAGGCACTTCGTCATGTCATGTAGCCTTTCCCCATGCACTATGTCGTGTCATGCAGCCTTGCTTACCATTCAACAAGTCACCATGTCACCTACCCGCCTCACCGTGCAACTCTACCAATTCTTTGTTCACAGTCATGTCACCTAGCGCTCGTGCCCAACTCTTCACCATTCACACTTACCCATTCATTGTCTCGTCGTGGTCGTGCAGCCCTGCCCCAAGCTTAGGTCGCCCACCTAACTCGACGTGTTGTCATGCAGTGCGCCCATCTCATATCCCCACCTTTCGACTGTTCACAAACCCAACTCATCACCTTTTATCGCTCACTTGATCCACCCATTTGTTGACTCACCAATTGAACCACCCACCTGACTCACCTCTACATAGTTCACCCACCTGGTCCACCCACGGGCAGACCCACCCTGCTGCTACTCGACCTGCGGCTTGCCTGGATCACCCAAACTACGACTCGTCCATTCTGCGACTTTATTTCACCTTTGCCTCACCTCAGTACTTCGGCCTTGCACCGCATGCACCTTGGCTTCCTCCGTATGGCCACCCACTCACACCTCCAAGTTACACTTGTGAATGATTTGTGAGTTTGTTGTTGATTCTCTCCAACCATGTGTCCATCCTTCATATACCAACCGCCATGGTTATAACATGGTTCATCCATCTCGTCGCCCCACCAGGTCCACTCACCCAACTGCACTCCATATAAGGTCGCCTCCTCATGAGTCTTGACACTTAGCCAATTTTCCATCTTCATTGACTCGTTGCATGCCAACTTGTCCAAACGTTGCAACTTTCATCGCAACCCACTTGTTGCACCAGCTCGTCACCCACTAACTCATCACACACCAGTTCGTCTCATTTAACTGAGGGTGTGCCGCCCCACCTCGTCGCACATCGCATGTACAACTCATGGGCTTGACATACTCCCCCACTCTAAATGGTTTTCATCCTCAACAACTCCATCCTGGAAACCACCATCACCAAGACTGTCAATCCACACAAATGTGTGTATGGGTAATCCAGATATGTCCACCTCTCGACCTGCCTCATGTCATATATATGCCAAACTCTACAAGAAATCATGTGTTGGTACCCCTCATGTCGGTGACTAGTTGGGTAGCTAATCCAACCGTGTATCGCCTCCATAATAACTCAAGCCCCTACATCATCATGACTCATTATTGCATGCTACTTGTCAATTTGTGTCATCTCACCCCAGATGTCTACTCAAAATGTTGGAGACTCACTTCCATGAGCAGCTAACAATGAGCCTCATCTCCATGATAATCTAAGAAGATAAGGAGGAAGTGGATTCTGAAGGCTCTCCCTCTTCCTCACTTATCAAATCGATCCATCTATTAGGATCTTCCATTTCTAACCTTTGCAAGTATGCTTCCCAATCATCCATTTAAACATTCGGCCTAGCATCTTCATCCTCGTCCTTCTCCATTGCCTCTAGTCTGCTTGATAGATCCAAGATACTATCAGACAATTTTCGAATCACCTGTGATTGTTCCATAAGATTTTCCTCTATAAAATACAACCTCTTATAGCCCTCTTCATCTCGCTTAACATCCTCCACATTGATCGTTATCAGCTTAGACTCGGCCTTTGTGACCCCCATGGTTGGCACACCAATAGATATCATCTAAATTCCACAATCACAAATAATTATTTGGTCTAGCGACACGACTTTATGCAAATTAATCTTGTGAAGAGCTCTCCCATTATTAAGAGATTCAAAATTATCCTTTCTGAACCAATGATATGTTGGAGAAGTGTAACTTCCATTAGGTCCCCAATAGCAACATGTAGATACTTTGGCTCTAGCTCTTGTTGGGCCTGCTCCTTCAATCAAAATGGGAGGAGATAAATTTATTTTAACATCTCCCTCTTTGAACATGTGTAGTACCATTTGTGTTAAGATAATGGCGAGATTAAGATCTTCACTTATTTTTGTAAAGAGTTATAAAAAGGTACTCAAAAACATTTTTCAATTTTTAATAAGTTTTTATTTCTAAACAAAGCTTCTCTATTAAAAATAAAATAAAATAAAGTAAAGTAATAAAACCATGTTATTAGATCTAAGATGGTTAATTAAAGAACAAATACTGAGTCATGTTCCTTAAGTGTACAAAGATTTAATATCTGACCAAGTGTTTATCTCAGATAATAATAAACAAGTTTACTTAACTGCATCATGACCCATATCATGATCTTCTTAACAATCAGTTAATGTCTTGAGTTCAACAAGTAATTTAATGCCATACCCCCCCTCATAAATTACCCTTAATTAGGGTTGTAATCAAATCAATAAATCCTTCTAGGAATAGGGCTAAATGTTGAACTAATTGAGTTAAAGTTACAGTACAAGATCAGTTAAGGAAGTGATACTATGAGATCTAGACCATGGTACATGTTACAAAAATAAATGATTTGCGATTGGTCCCGTAGTGATTCAATTAATACGCTAAGCCACTAATTAAGGATATACACCCATATGAAGGAGAAATGGAAACACCATCGTGCCAAGATCATTAGAATATTCCTTTGGTTCGTCTTTAATAGTATAAATAAATATACAAAATATATTTTATGATTGGCTTTAATTAACTAAATAGCCTTCCAACAATATCCTTAAATTTTTAACATTCAAAAATATTGTGTTGAGTTAAAAAAATGATCTAGTCACCCATGATTAAGGTTTACTAAAAATTGTATATGTTGTTAACAACTTCTCAAGAGATGGCCTTGAATTTAGTACATCAATAAATCATAAATGGTTATAATCCAATGGTTACTACCTGAAGTCTCTCGCTATTATTTTTGTTACTACAATAGTTATTAAGCTTCATGTCACAAATATCCTCTTAGAATTGTCTCACAACTTCTCTTAAAGATTCTTGTATTGAGTTATGATTTTGAGGCTTTCAAGTAGAGTTTTATTCTAGAGGTATAATTCATAGGAAGTGACATTTTTAAATTTACACTACCCATATTATATGTATATATTGAAAGGAAATTTAACTTACCCACTAGTTCCTTCATTGTCTGAAATATTTAATCAATTGTATTCCATATAAGTGTATAAAATATTTGTTTTGAGTTTCTCTTAGAATT
This sequence comes from Pinus taeda, assembly GCA_000404065.3. Classification (NCBI taxonomy): domain Eukaryota; kingdom Viridiplantae; phylum Streptophyta; class Pinopsida; order Pinales; family Pinaceae; genus Pinus; species Pinus taeda. The sequence continues at coordinate 152,462 of APFE031485934.1, forward strand.
GATATCAAAATTTTAAGAATGGTGATAGACATTGTGATCTAGAATTTTTTGTGAATACTATCTTTAAAAAAAATACTCATTACAAGACATTTTACTGACACTTATATTTACATGTGAAACATGAGAGATGCATATTCTAAACAATATTTTAGCAATCCATCAACCATAATCAAGAATCAAATAAGGGTAAATCATAACACACAATGTGATAACAGAGTTCATCTAGTGTGGACTACATTTCTAAGCCTTGGGTCAAGAGTGGGGAGGTCGCTTCATTAGTCTCTGCAAAAGATGATGAGTACATGAAAAAATATTTTTCAACACAAGGATGAAACTCTTATCTAGAGTGGCATGTCTCTCCAAAGAGACGTTCTCCTGCAGAGAACTCTCACTCATAATATGTTCTCCTTCAGCATGACAAAGGAATGATCTCGCACAATAGTGACATCGATGGAATCTCACACATAATTGTCATAAAATAGTCCTCTTGAATATTTTGATCATATTTAAACATACTCAGCATCTTCATGATCATCTCGAAATTTTGATACCAATGGTTGTAAACACGACTACTTTCTGCTAAAAACAAGAAAAGTGTCCAAATGCATTAATATACCTCCCAATATGAAGATGGCTTGAAAATCGACTACTCAAATGCCAAAGTAGTATGTTCCATTGTGTTCCTTGCAAAAAATCGTGAAATTTGAGTATTAAGTTCACCCTATTATGAAACTGTCGAATCTAGGCCTCTGGGGAATCTAAAAGATTCCTTATTGAGTCCTATGTCAAGGTGCCACTGCTCAACATTTTGCCTCTAGAAAATCAACTACTCAAATCAAAAAAATGTCTACGCCATTAGATTCCTAGTGAAATTTTGAACAATCTGAGTATAAAGTTGACATATTTTTGACACTATAAAAATTTGTCCCATGAGGAATCTAAAGATCCCCCTACATCATGGTTCTGCCTCTTGGAACTCCTTCAAGGTTTTGCACTATGTCACAGTTTCGCATGGTGCATGTTCATGGTTCCTCTACTACTACTATGTTTTTCGAGGCAAATGAATGAAATTAGGTTTTTAAATATTTGCATGGGTGGATTTACCAAAGGAGAGCCCATGGGCCATTGGTAACATTTTGTCGTTTGGTCGGTAGAGACTCAAGGATAAACCCCTCCCATGCTTCAATTAGTATGCAATTTTTTTTTGGCATTTTATTATGTAATAATTGGCAGTTTATTATATATGGGGCCACCTATTGAGCGGGTCAGCCACCTAGCCACCATGAGTTCGATCCCTCTCGGCCCCCAAATTTAAACAGTGCAGTCCTTGGTTGGGATGGTCTGCCAATGGTTGCCCACCCACAATATATGAATATATATATTTGATATGGTGGCTGAGATTGGTGGGGTTTGGCCACCCTCCAACACATTTTTAATATTTATTTTTATTTTTAAAACAAAATGGAAAACCAACTTACCGAATTTTTTAGGGTTACTAGAAAAATTAAATAGGCGACAATTTTGTCATTTTATGTGTATCATGTAGTGTCGATTTATCATTCGTTTATTTGTCGCCAAATTTAGTGGATTATGCCATATTTAGCAGGGCTACCAAATTTATTGAGCCTCCAAATTTAGGTGGTGACAAAAGTCCTGCTCCTCTGACTTGAAGCTTTGACTGCCAATAAATTGCACATACGAAGTCAAATTTGAGTGTTGTCTGCATAATTGGAATCATGATTACGAGCTCTTTGATCTAGTGCTAGTTTCATCAAAATCAAAATATTTCAAATCTCTAGCCTCTCTAGAGCCACCTGGATCATTCCTCCCCACTAAGTGCATAAACATGATTGCAATTTTGATCTACAAAATAGGTTCCTCTAACATGCCACCTTCCCTTTCCTTCACCGTTGTACTTTGGAACTCGGAATGATGAAACTGCCACCTATACCATATGCAAACTTGTAGCCACTAATACATATTTAATTACAAGACCAAAATAAGACCCAATAAAACCCCATACTTTCCAAGAGTTTATAACACACTCATGGTCAAGTTTACATCAAAATCAATACACATGTCATCCAACCTAACAACAAAAATATAATTATGTTTCCAACATAAGTGATGTTATACATTCATCACATTTACAAACAACCATATGTTATACAGTAATTTTTCACACTCCATGTCTCATACCTTGAGTTGTTGAACTTTTCCCAAAATGTCGCAAATAGACAAAATTTGTCAATTAATTCACCATGAAAAACATTGATCAGAGCATCCCTTAAGAAAAGAAGAAGAAATGCCTTGAAGTAATTCTGGAAGAGCTTCTCAAAAACCCCTATTTTCAAGCCCAGTGTTACTTTTAGCAGGTAAACCCATGCTAGTACCCTTGGGTCTAACTAGTGACTAGCGCTGTCAATGCAACTTTGGATAGGAAAATCCACGTTGACCCTCTTCAGGTAGTTTCTCAAAAAATGTAGCAGAAACTTCTCTTACTAAAAGCCTCAAGAACAGTGAGCTGGTTATTATTGAATAAGGATATGGTCAAGTTCTCCCTTTTTGAGTCCTTCATCCAACCTTTAGGGATCTTCCCCTTAATATGTGGACCTTCTTCCCCTTTTGTGGATCCCTAACTCCCTCTCCTTCCCTATAAATTCATTCCATTACACCCTCAAATGGTTGGTCAGGCTAGATTGGCCATGTTGTTGCTAAATTGTGCGTAATTGATACCAATTTGTGAAGGAGAAAGGATACCTTGAGAAGTCTTGGCTTGGACTTGGAAACCCATCCCAAAGGAGGCTTCCAACATGAAGGCATTTGTTGTATGCTTCCCTATTATGTTTATTATTAATACAATGCATGTTTACTTTCCATAAGCATGTAAATGATTATTTGCTTACTATGATGATCTTTAATTTGTCATATGGTTTACATTAGAATGCATATGTTATGTTTTTCCTTTGTTGTCTTTGCTTGATCCCCCTTGTAGGTATTCATTCATAATAGAATACTGAGGATCGAGCTTGGAAATGAGGAGATCAAGATCGACATCAAAAAGTGACCGCCTATGAGTGACGTAGGCCATCTCTCCTCTCTCATGTCATTCTAATCTAAACCAGGAGATTTTGCATGTATTTGTTTCAGTTGTTACTAGATCCACTCATTGGATTAGAGGGATTGCTTCTATCCATAGAAGGGATTTCCAAGATAACAAATCAGCGACTCCACTAAGGAGCCTATAGCCCTTTCAACCCTCCTTTTGCATTCGGCCTTTTTTATTAGTTTGGCCACCTTTCAATGATTCTTGTTTTGATTTCTTTGAGTATATACTCTAAGTAATCAGTCATTTAGGGTATCAGTTCTAGGGTTTTTCTCAAGATCTACTTTTTTTTTCCTAAAATTTATTCCCTTGGCACATTTATATCAGTTACAGTCACGCTAATAACATTAATATTTCCTAGTACAATCACGTTGGAAACCTTATCTTCCATTGTCTGCCCGCGTTGATCCATTTTCTCATCCAGCGCAGATTGTGTTGTGTAAAGTAGTGTTGTCAGCACAGATTTCGCTATGTAAAGTAGTGTTTATGACCCTGTCAGCGTGTATTTTCTATGTAAAGTAATGCTTATACTTAAAATTAAGAATTTTTAGGGTTTCTGCTAAAAATCCTAGTGTGTCCTGATCTCTAAGACCATCCTTCTACTGTGTGTGCATTGAATTTTCTTTTATTTGTGTTAGTTCCTTTGTGGTGTACAAAAGTCCCTCCCATTGTTTGAAGTGGTGAAATTAAATTTTGGTTGAATCTTTGATTCTTTGATCCAATTAAAATTGTTGTTTGTTGCTTGTAGTTTGGAAGGAATATTTCCATTTGTTGTTGTTCGAGCATTATTATTTCTTTTGAGACCATAAGGAAATTGATTTTGTATTCATTTAGTTTTCATCTCATAATTTATTTTTCGTAAAGTGCATTACATCACATTGCATTGAAAAGTCATTTTTTGGGATTTATCATTGGACATAGGTTATATTGTCTAGCGATTGAAATCTAAAAGTGCATTGAGTGCATTCTCATTCATTTAAAAAAAAAAATTGAAATCATTTCGCTTTTTGTGGTTGTATTTGGAAAATGAAAGTGAAATATCTACCTAGGAAAGCTTTGTTTATTGCATTCTTCCTTGTTGCATCATTGTTTGAATCTCTTCCTTTACTAGATTAGCTTTCATCGAAATGGAAAGAATCCTTTTCTCATGATAGTTGCATCATAAATGTTCAAGTGACATCGTTTTGATCCTTAAAACTAAAACTTGATTGAAGATCAACTGAAAATTTACCTCAATTAACCTAAGGAGCATTTGGATCATTAATGAAAACATTTAGAGGTATAGGCTAAAGACGTGTTCCACCATCGTTAAATGTTGGAGCTATCCTTATTTGCCAGTGTTGTATCCTGGGGTGAAATCTCATTCCACGTACAGAAGTGTATAGGACCATTCTCAAGTACTTTCAAGTATATTGGAGGCACTCCACACATGGAAAGTATATGGGAATGCTATTGTCGAACGGTTATGCATTAGAAATCACTCTACGTACTGTGATCCCACGTACTATAGCATATATTTTGGAATCCCCCTATAGTTTTTTATCCACCCATAGGTAACCAAGTTTGTCACCTTGTATATTGTGACACACAGAACACAGAATCAGGGAGATTGGTTGTCGTACATTAAGTCCTTGGTTCGCCAAGGTGTATATTGTAGTTCATGGTTGCATGGTAAACCTCTATGCCTAGTTACCCATTTTTTATTTATTTTTGTTAAAGATCAAAAATAAATTAAATGACCGCAAAACAATATCCTTCCTGTGTAAATACTCCTTAGTAGATCTTAGGCTGAGACTAATGGCAACAATTCGTGTGTCTACCAACCAAGGAAACCACTCTGATGGGAATCCTATTCCTTTTCCTTCTTTTGGAAATGTTGGTGCTCCATATATGGAAACGTTGTCCCTTCTTGGATTTACCATTGGTTTTTCGGTTTGGTTATTTTTTACCCCTATGGTTTTGAATGTCCAAACTTCTCCTAAATCGGGCTCTCCTCCACCTGGACGATTTCAACCTCTGGTTGATCTTAAAGTTGACCCTTTGCCTTCTTTGCCCGTTCGGTCTTTTTCCTCTTCTTCTTCTTTGTCTGGTGAAATCGTACAAGTTAGTAACCAGGTGGATAAGAATAAGAAGAAAAGGAAGATTAAGAACAAGAAAAATAAGCAAGAGGACAACCAAACAGTCACTGTTACTGATGTAATTGATGTTGATAAACCTTCCAATCAACCCCGTAAAGTGAAATTTCGTTGCAATATTTGTAAGGGTTACCACCTTCTTCAAGAATTTCCTAGTATTCCCAAGATATTAGAAATGTGGTCCACAAGTTCACATCGACCTTTGTCATCAGCCTCTAGAGATCATGTTAGTGATAAACCTTCAACTGGTGACAGTAAAGCCCATGGGAAAAAGGGAAAAGTTAAACTTCCATGTAGGTTATGTGAAGGGCATCATCCTATTGACCTTTTTCCTTATATGCACAAAGCCTCGAAAGTGTTGGATAACCTTACCACTTCTCAACCTCGTCTTTCGACTAGTTATCAGAAGCTTTCCCTTTATCCTCCACTATTTGGTCAAGTGTTTGATCAGAACTTATCTTCAATCAATACCACTCTCTCTGAAAATGAATCTCATGAGTCCATTTCTAACCAACCATTGGTTGAGGAAATGGTTGACCTAATTCCACCTTTAGGTATTCATACCCAACCTGTAGATATTGAAGTTCATACTGCTCAAGTTCTTCAGGTTTCTTCATATTCCAAAGAAATAGGGGGAAATCCTCCTATTCCCATGCTACAGGGGGTGATATTCCTATTCCCACAGTACAGGGGGGTGATCCTCACGTTCCTGTAATGAAAGAGGGAAGTCCTCCCATTCCTATGTCACCCTTTCTAAGTAGTTTAGTCACTTTATTTGATTGGATTCAACTGGAAATATATCATCTTCCTTTCTATGTGCCCTTTCAGAACACGGTACAAGCCTAAAATATACCTATACCTGGCACAATCATAGATGAAGGCAGATATATTACTATTATGTCCTCAACTGCTTGGAAAGATTTAGGTTATCTGTAGATTGTGCATGTTACCTAGAATTTGTTAGCTTTTAACAGAGGAACCAATCAACCCTTTGGGATCCTTTAGAAGTTGTCTATTACTTTGGGAGGAAAAATCGTCTATCTCAATGTGATGTTTTTCCAAGGCACTTTTGGTTTTAATTTACTCCTCGATCATGACTATGTTTATGTCATGGGAGCTCTTGTCTCTTTTCTCTTTCATGTCATATGTTTCGCGCATCAAGGAAGAATTATGGCCATTAATCAGCTTTTGTTTGTTGTTCCTAATTTGACTCTCAATCAACTATGTTCCCTAAATGGTCCTTGTATGAAAGTAGTTTCACCCCACCACAGCTTTATCATGTGGCCACATGTTCTTTTCCCACATCTACTGATGGTTTAGTCAGTGATATAGTGCGTCATGTACCCGAGGCATTGGGACATGATCCTTCCATTAGATCCCTTGATGTGTATCCCTTCCAGATCATTTTCCTCCCATCTAATGAGAACCTCTTGGAAGCTATGAAATCTTACAGGTTTTAATCAAGTTCATCAGGATAGTTATTTTACTATGTCAACCTCATTAAAAAATGAAATAGGTTCCCATGAGGATAATTCTTTTACTATGTCAACCTCATTAAAAAATGAGATAAGTCCCTATGAGCATGGTTCTTTTCTTGTGCCAAACTCGTTAAAAAATGAAACAAGGTGTTGGAGCACAGTTTTGTTTTCTTGTGTAAAACTCCTTAAAAATGAATAAGGTTCCCAGAACAAAGTTCTATTTCTCATGTTAATCTCCTTAAAAAATGAATCAAGGTTCTCAGAGCAGAGTTTCTTTTTCTTGTGTCAAGCTCCTTAAAAAATAAATCAAGGTTCTCAAGGCAGAGTTTTTTTCTTGTGTCAAGTTCGTAAAAAGGAAACAAGGTGTCAGAGCATAGTTTCTTTTCTTGCGTCAAGCTCCTTAAAAAATGAAAGAAGGTGTCATGAGCATGGTTCTTTTCCTGTGTCAATCTCATTAAAAAATGAAACAAATCCCCTTCCAATTCGAGTCTTTAATTAAATCTCGTAAATTCCTAGTCGATTCTTGCACTTCATGTCATAAGTGGACCTTCATTCCATCCACCTATTAGTATCTAGTAGTCTACTTAGGTGAATGAAATGAAGCTTGGGGGGCATGTACCTCGAATTGAGTCATTATTGTTATCCGGGAATTGTGTCCACTAAGATGCTACTATACCCACTAAGATGGGTGGCTATCTTAGAAACAAACAATCAAAGTCTACTATTGATTCCTTTTATGAAAATAAATGAGAGTAGAACCAAGAGGGCCAACCTGAGTCTTGCGCTTGATTTCTTCTCTTTCTTGATATAGTTTCACCGCTTCTCCTTTGTCTGCCCAGCTTCAAAAGAACATGTGGAATCACAGCAACATACTACTATACAAGAAACAAGGATATAAATTCATAAATATTGCAGGATCAGATGTGCATTAACCATATACATGCATATATAAACAAGTACACAAGAATATGGAAGGAAACAAGAATAGATTTATTCAGATGAAAAGTAGCAAGAAGATTACAAACATGTGCTCTGACCTAGCATCATCCTCCAGCTAAGAAGCCCTTCTTCACCTCAAGCAAAGCTAGATCACCCAACACTATGAATGTACACCAAAATACCAACAGCACTTCTCTATAAGATACAAAATTCCAGCCTCTGGATCTCTGTGATGAGGGATCCATATATAGATGATTACAGAGAGGTGAGTCATCTTTTGGGATCTTGATTAGTGTCTTCTCTCTGATAGTTCTTGCTTCCACTTGGAGAATGATGATCTCTTAATTATCCCTAGTTGAAAATGGAGTGGCAAGTGTCATAGGGGAAGCTTCTGGAAGATTCCATGATCTTCCACCTCGCATTTCTGTCCCTGCCATTTGTCCATTCCCGACCATCGCACTCTACAAAGGAGAAAATCAATATGCATCGCACCCTGTACATTGGGAAGGTGATATGCATTGCACCCTTTGCATTGAGCTTTCAATATGCTCTAGTTTTGACCATTTATGAACAGTTTTCAGTGGAGAACTTCTGGGAGATGATGTAATCAGTTGACCTTGTTCCTTTAGGTAGTGAAACAACACTTTTAGGGACTTAGGATCCCTCATTTTATGGACATTTATGATTGGGGTTGAAGTGCCCAAAAATTTCTATAACAGTTGCCCCCTAAAGCATGAGGTTTTTAATCTTTCTGATGTCGGGCGAAATGATTTACTATGAGGATCTGAAGTTTTTCCGAGCTAGGAGGTGACCTGTAATAAGATACAATACAATACATTATTTTGACAACATTTTTTGTGATCTAGCTGAGGCGGGCATTCCCATGCTCAGCTTTATAAATTCATTTCCATGTACATAGGACAGACAATCGTCTGTGTGACAAACTGATGATATGGACACATCATCCTTTGATTTGGATGATTATCTATTTGCCAATGATGTACACTTGATGCTTTTATATTCCTAAATATATCGTAGCCTGGATGGATGAAACTAGACTTGGGGTCTTCAAAACTCGTTCAATCTTCACTCAGAGTACAAGTCGATCCATGTGAAAAAATGTTCTGGAGTTGAACATGGAAAGACATCGCCTGATTACCAGCCAATGATGTAAGTTGTTAACAGGCGCGAGAGGAATCACCAATAATGACAATGAACCTCAAGGTACTACAGTACAATTCACGTGGTGTGAAAAGGGACTCGGCATCATACACCACGTAAAATCTCTCGGTCGAAGGCCATTGATGTAAACCTATCGCCGAAAGTGAGTAACTTGCCATTGAGGCATGCAAGCTTCAAAGCACTGAAAGGGTTGTTCCCAAGTCAACTTCTTGGATAACGAACTGACGTTGACAAGAAGTGACCCATTGTAGGAGGGCCTTAATGAATCCCACATCAATGACACAGAATGAAGCAAATGATTTTGGAGGTGAAAACAAACTGACGATACAGGGTTCAGGTTGGTGATCATGAAGGAATGAAACATGAATGTATTGCAGCGGGTGAGACACAGGTGATTTGTCTGAATGACTTCTCTTGAACATATTGGCGACACTAACGATGGATTGGTAGCGTTAACCCCAAATATGGATGGTGTGACAGACCAATGGTGATGACCAGTGAACGGAACAACCCAACCCGGCATGGATGCGAAAGGAAAGTATCATGTTCAAGAGCGACTTACTGCCAATAAAGTTTCTTCAAGTTTTCTTCCCAATTTTCCCCAGTCATTGCTAAACAGTACCTCTTTATTTTTTTCAAGCTTGAGGAGGATAACATATGCTTGTTCTATAATCCGCCCTTTGGGTGAACCTGTCGCTATATTTTAGCGAGCCTAGCGACAGTGAAACTCCTTCTCGTTCATTTGGATGAGTTTGTCGCTATTCAGTTTTAAGGAGTTTAATGACAAAGATAACTTGGTCTTTTTCAATTTTAGAGAGTCTGAAAGAAACAGAAAGGAGACTCCAAAGATTCTTTTTCGTTGTATAATCCCTTAAGTCTGAAAAAGCATAAAATAATACAAAAGGGATGAATTTTTGATAGTTTTAATGAGCCGAACAAGACAAGTGCTCGATCGTCTTGTGTAATAATCCCTCAGGTCCAAAAAGATTAAAATCTAGAGGACGGATAGCACTTCTGATGTCTTTAACGAGCCGGAGGGGCCAATCACTCGGCAATCTTTTCATATTTTATGAGTTAGGTGAAAAGAGCTTAAAGAAGACTCATTTTTGAGGAATGAGTGATGATTTCGGGTAGCAGCTGATTCCAGGTAAGATTTGGAATTTTCCAATCATGGTAGTGTCACAAGGATGGCTAGTGGAATCACTCTTCGTAGATGTTCCTCAAAATGGGTAAACAATCATATTGGGGTGAATGATCGGCTAAAAACAGAGTGGAGGTGATGGTGAGAACATGACCAAGGCTCAAAACCTGGCGATAAGGCATTCACAATGGTTATTTATCGGTTCATTGTTTAACGAGCTTAAACGCTGGGGGAAACATTTGCTCATGACTTATGTTTATTTTTTAACGAGCTTGAACTATGTACTAAAATTGCTTGTGGAGGGTTTATTTTTTAACGAGCTTGAACTCTGCGACAACATTTCTCACCAGTCGTATGATAAGAATGTCTCATTCGAGATGCTATTTTGAAGTGGCTTACATCTCTCAAGCTTTGCCACAGATCCTTTCTTTATGCAAGTTAGGAAATTACCACCCTTATGGGTTTAAAGGGTTAGAGGTCCTAAAAATTTAAAAAATAAATAGCCTCTCTTCGCTTGCATGCAGAAAGGTTTGCATGCCCTCAAGTATAGTGAAACATTTCCAGGTTACCAAGAAAGTTCTATCCGCGTAGCAGATAAAATGCTTCCTCGGCGATGTCTATCGAAACAGACAAAGGTGAATGGCGCAAACGCATTCTACTCACATAAATTTAACGAAGGTATCTTATTCTAGCCTGTTCCCATTTTCCTGTGAGGACGGGTTTGCCAGACTAGTCATATATCCCTCGCAGAAATCCACTCTATACCCAAGGTTTTCCTGCCAAAACAGACCAGGGTGCATGCCCCCTGGGTTTCAATCACATCTTCCTGAATCACTCGCGCTCATCAAGTGGACGGAATGGAGACCGATGAGACATTTATTGCATGAAAATACCATTTAGGGATGGCATTTGACTATTTGCAATGTGTGAACTGGGGAATGACATTTGGTCTATGAGCTTGACCATTCTACCTTCGTGCGGAAAACACATTACTCTAAAGAGTGAGAAGACGATGGCTCCCATGCAATAAATATACTCACATCCAAGGAGTTGATTATAGTCTAAAGGTCCTTGAACTACCATAACGTTCATGTGAACAATTTTCCTTCTCAAAGTAATGGGCACATTTGGAAGGATCCCTAAAGGTCGACTGGTTCCCTTGTCGAAGCCTGTCAGATTTCTCATTTCAGGTAAATGTGATGGCGAACCAAGCGCTTTCCAAGTAGTTGAGGAAAGGGTACTCATAGCAGCCCCTTCATCGATGATGGCACCAACCATGACCATTCTGTAAGCTTGTACAATTATTCTGAATAGTACACTGGCTGGTAAATGAGGTCTACCTAGTAGATTCCAGTCGAAGGAAACGACTAGGTTGCTTGGTGGTGGGACCGAATAGACAACCGGATATGACTCTGATGAACTTCCTTCCTACGATAAAGGAATGGGAGGACTGCCCCCAAGTTCATCGGAGTCTGTGTTGATGAAAAGAATTTGAACAGTGTCATTCTCTTTCTCTTCAGTGACGGTATCATTCAAAGATGAACACTCTGAAGGCAAGATCGGGTCAACTGCTGTATCGACCCTTTGACTTTCGTCTGGTATGGATTCAGAGGGTTCATTTTCAATGATAGATGCTTCGGCTGACCACAATGATGGGCGAGCCGGATTTTCAACTGGTGGAGGACTTGGCAAGAGTTTTTTATATCTAGGAGGAAGTCGTAGCGGTGAAACCGGACGATCATCCAAAGCTCTTTTAGCCTCGTCAAGGAAGGGACAATGGTGGACGCCGTGATTGCCTTCCCACAACTTACAAGGAAATCTGGGATCCCTTCTCTGTCCATGTCCTTCACTTTCATTAGTTGATGGTGAGCATTCAACATGACCACCAGAGGTTGATGCTACCGGATTGTGCAAACGAGGAGACCAGTGCCTTAATATCTGAGGGATGCAGGGACAATCTTGGTGATAGTGGTCTCCATTGCAAATGACACAAGGAGATTTATGTTTCGACTGTGCGTTGTGAGGATTTTTGCTAGACGAAACTTAGTTGCTCCCTTTCAATTTTGGTTCCTTTTTCCTCTTTTCCTTTTTCTCTTTTTGCTTCTTCTTCTTCTTAGTTACTTCATTTTTTGCTTTATTGGCTTTATCAAGCGAAGAGGAAGGAGGAGAGGGAGAATCAGATGAAGTAGAAGGTTAGGAGGCAACTCTAGCATCGTCTAGTTACTGATTAGACTGTTCAAGAATTATGGGATTTTGAATGACAGAGGTAGAGAAGAGCCAGACAGGCAAACCAATTATCAATCCTGGAAGTGACAAAGTGGCCATATGGGGTAGACCAACATCTCCCCAAGAGGAGAAGGGACTAGGATTTTCTTCACGGGGAAATCCTTGGTTGGTAGACTCCATTTTCTCAACCTGAAGATCAATGGGGGAATTTTTGACGTTATTCCGATTAAAATGAATTTTAGACGCTTTGACACAACTTGTTTTTTCAATTTTAAAGAGTCGAGAAAAAACAAAAGATGACTCTAGTCGCCTTCGATTTTTATTGAGCTTGAAGTGACAAGTGCTCAGAGGACCTTTTCCTTTACGGAGTCTAAAAAGGAGCAAAATGGACTTCTCTGGAGATCTAGGCATAGAGGATTACCAAACCAATTGCAAAACTACAGAATACTTTTTACGGTACGGCAGTCAATCTTCCCAAATGTTGTGTTCGGTGCATTGCGATCGATAGGGCGGTAGACACAGCTTCCTAAGGATAAAGGATGTAGCCTATTGTGGTCTCCCAATATATACTCGATGGTACGTGGGAGCACAAGTCCGTACTGGCACTTGTCATCTCAGAGTGGAGTAATCACCCAACCAACACTGAAAGCAACAGTTACCAGGCTTTACGACGTCGGAGTACATCTCTAGCCTAGACCTGTAGATGTTGTGCGTTAAGTTCCAAAGCGTTGTTAGATTCATTGAATTTATTTTAAGTTGATCTTTCTTAACAATTTGCCTTTCAGGTTCACCACGTGATGTGTATATAACTCCTAAAACGCAGTATAATATGATAAACAAACGTTTGATCTTCTTTCAGCAATGAAAATCCTAGCTACTAAAGGGAAGAAAGTCAAGAATCTTTTCTTCACAGAGCATAGAGAACACGCTAAATGCGCAGTACTAAATCAAGACAAGCAATCAAAATGAAAATGCACATGCATGTATTTGTTTTCAGCCCTCTTAATGTGTGAATGACGTTAAGAAAGATATGTGCAAAACTGAATTACTTTTAAAGCGACGGTACTCAACAAAATTCTTTTTCAAAACGAAGTGAAAATAAGAGAGACACTTTTGCGATTTTGAAATGAAAATTGCTTTTCGACACTTTAAAACTACTGATTCAAATCCTATGCAATAGTAGCTGTATAATCGACTATCAAGAATAATGGGATTGCTTCCTAAAACTGAAAACGACAGCTACGACACTTTCAGATCTAGAGATGACAGTTCGACTATGCTACTTTTTTGCAAAAGAGAACTAAAAATGACGCACAATACATAAAAAAATTTATAGTTCTTTGCACTAAGGAGGTGGAATAATGCAAGAGAAGGGGGTTTTCACAGAAGTACACTGACTACAGACAACAAAACTCTTGAATAAGATTGAAAACAGTGAGAAAAATCCACATTCGGAGGGTAAAGTTAACCCTCCCTGACCATCGCACCTGTTACACAGTGAACTCAATATGCAGTGGACCTACTGCACTTGGGAAGTGCGATGCATACAGACTGCCTTGAAGGCAAGGTGCGATGGTAGTAGTGAAAGACTTTGAACGGGATTTCACTCACAGTTTGCAATCTAGTTCAGGTGTTTAGTGCGAATAAGTAGAGATCAGTGTATGTAAAACACGAGGGTGATCTAAGAGGTTACTAGAGCCACCACTTAGGGCAATTAGATTGCTTATAGATCTATTGTTTAATTCATAAAAAAAACACAGAGATAGACTGAAGCAGCATTGATCTACTTTTCATTTTTATAACAAATTCAATTCGAAGGCTAGCTGGCTTGACTTCAAGCTCCATATGTAAGTTTATAAAAGAAACAACGATAGAGAGGCTAACAAGTAATCTAGTCGCTCTGCAATGGAGTCACCATTTTGTTATCTGGGAATAGTGTCCACTCGGATGCTGCTATTCCCACTAAGATGGGTGGCTATCTTAGAAACAAACAATCAAAGTCTACTATTGTTTTCTATTACACTAAAATTTGTCACCATGACTATTTGCAGTTAGTATGGCTCGATCAACTGTCATACTATCCTCCTTGGCAAGTCTCATACCTCTGATCTCCATGTCAAACTTCAAGAAAGAGAGAAAGTCTTTAAAAATCTATTTATCTCTGGGTATGCAGTTTCTCTCAGCCTTACTTGCGTGTACGCAACCCAAGTTCACAATACCTGCATACTTGTACGCTCTGTATGTAAAGAGGTGGGTGCGTACTCCTGTAAAGGTCAAAAGGCGTGAGTTTCATCTTAAAAAAGTTACTTGCGGTCATTTCTAGAGCATTCTAGAAGCTTGTTTGACGTGTATTGAGCGCCTCCAGATGGTTCATGTATCCCTATGAAAGAGGAACTTATCCCATCAAGAAGGGAGCTATCCCATCCAAAGAGGGGGTTATCCCATTGAAGGTGGACCTGGTTAACTTCCTCTAGAGCAATATAAATACAGGCATTGGGCCAGAATGAAGGAGGTTGAAAGCTGAATATTCCTAAGGGTAGATGCTGCTGGAATTAGGACTTCCTTGTAGAAGCTTGTGAGGAGAGGTTCCCATCCTTTCTTGTTTCATTTGGAAGTGGGTGAGCTTATCAAAGTAAAGGAGAACTCTTGCTGGACCCTGGGAGGGACCTGCACAACACCAAGGCTCAGGTTGCAATGGTTTCTTTTGTTTCCTATTAATACAAAAAGTCATTCTTCTCACATTTAGTTATTTAGAGATGTTCTGTACCCTTGTCTGTATGTTAAATATTTTTTAATTTTTGAGATAGTCGGTGCTATTTAAATCGTCTGATGTTAGTGAAGCAGGTTTGGAGAGAAGGAGGAGCTCATCCGGTCACGAGCTGGCTACTACAACAGCGTTGGACTACGGGTAGGATCTAAACACTTGATTTCTTATATGGTAAATGCATATTTAGAGAAGGATTGTTCTTAATTGTCTTGTTTGTCACTAGAAAGCCTTAAGCTTCTAGGGAGGTTGGTTTTGTTCACAAAATTGACTCTTTCCGCCTGACAAAATGGTGACTCTGATGGGGAACTCCATTGATGTGAATGATTTTTCCTTTGTGTGAAACTTTGATCTGAGAAAAGTCATTTGTTTTTTGGTTTTTGGCTGTTTGACTGTGTATTTGGGTGGGCTAGCTTAGGGTCAAATTAGATTTTAGTTTTTCTTGGTTTTTCCAGTAGTACGCACCCTCTGCGTTGAGCACAGTGCATACTGTACGCACTAAAGTTTTGTGCACAGAGCGGGCCTGTACCTGTCTGAACAGGTCGCCTGCGTACCCTGTCAAAAATTGAGAAAATTCCAAGTTTTCCATTTTTCCTCTTAGATTTTGTCTTTAATTAGTTTTTACTACCTAGATCCACTGGTTACCTATCAGAGATCTTCACCTGAACTTGTTTCGTTAGCGTCAAGAGTTTTAGTGGAATTCATAAAAGTTCTAGCCCTAGGGTTTGATTTTTGCATTGGTCCTGGAGTGACTTTGGCTTTAGAAGTTGTGAAACCTTGGATCTCTCTGGTTTTATTAGTCTTCTTAGGAGTCGGACCTGCCATAAAGTCTACCTGTGTGAGCAACCTGCCTTTGTGTTGTCTCTTTGCGGAATTTCGAAGAAGCTTGTTGATTGAGTTGTGAATTTCATTCTTGATAAAAAGAACAAAAGAGTTTGATTTTTGTTTTTGACTAGTTTATGATTCTGCATGAGCTGGTCCTTGGTTTGATTGTTGCCGAGTAAAACAACCTGGAATCATTTTTGTAGGCTTTTGCCCCGTTAGATTTGCTTTTAGGTAAATTTCCTTTTGATTTGCTTTTGATTGAGTGTTTCATAGATTTTTATAAATTTTGAGATTGCTTTTTGTTAGAGTAGTTTTATATGCTTTGTTAAATAGAAAAAATACAAAAACATCTTTGAAAAGTTTGTTTTAAGTAGCATTTGAAGTATTTTGAAAGAGAAAGGAATTTTTGTGCAAGTAATGAGTGGTCATGTGTTGTATGCTTGGAAAAGATAAAGAGATTGTTTCTTTGATTGTCTGTTAAAAAAGTTGCTTTTATCAAATTTTGCATTTTCCAACTCTCTTAGCTAGGGAATTCATTGAAAAAGAAAAGTAGTTTAAATCATCCTAAGTGCATCTTTTTAGTGGATTTGAGTCGAGTCTACACACCATCAGTTTCATCTCCGCTACCTTTTGTCTTAAAGAAAAGCCATAAAAATTTATGCTTAAAACAAAATCAACTTAGTAGCTTTTCTTTTACTAGGGCTCTGAAGCACAAATATAGATCAGGCTAGTGTCTTGGAGTAGGAGAGTAATTAACTCTCCAAGACAGCAAAACCAAACAAGTAGCTTATCTTGTGGTAGGATAAATCCAATTGTTGCGTTTATACTCTGGGAAAGCTCCTCTTAAAGGAGAAGCACGAGCTCGTGTCCGAACTAGTGAGGGGATCAATCCTCCCTCGTTGGGAACGACGCCAGACGCGCACGTATTACAAACGGTAAACCTGGGATTAACTATTGTCGAGGAGCCTGGGGTCACTTATCGGTAAACCTTGAATTATTGTCAAGGAGCCGGTAAGGGGATTGAGCTTGATACTCTTCCCTTGCGTGCTGTCGGAGCGTAGACTGTTCCCCCAGGTATATTTGTTGTTGTTGTTAAGCTTAGTGACCATTATTTTAGGATTCTACCCAAGGTGATGGTGGAGGGAAGATCCCACTGTACCTGGAGCAGACGTCGGCTAGACTCACTTGGATTTTCTGGGGGGTTCACTTCACTCGAGACGGTTAAAGTGGAGGAACTTGGTCCAATCTATTCATTAAGCAGGTTGTCAGGGTAACTGTTCCACCCACCATTTCTGTACTGAATTTTACGAGGTTGGGCTTCATCACCAACTAGTGCTTTCGGTCCGGAGAGCTTACTGTTTGTGTTTGGTTTGACGCCCTAGATTCTTTAGGTGTGTGTTTCAAATTTGATTGGTTCTTTAGTGACTTTAGGTGGTTTTCTTTGAGATTTTACTTTGTTTTTGTGTGCAGTAGTTAAAAGTTTTAGCTATGGCTGAATTACCAAGACAGTCCCGTAGACTTCGGGGCAAGTCACCTGAGGTTGTTACCGTGGCCGATTTGTTGAGGAAATCCCGTAGATTGCGGGGTGAACCTCCTGAAGACGTCCCAGGTCATTACGAAGGTTTGAAAATCCTTGTAACTCCTCCTAGCGGCAGTAGAGTAGGTTCACCTGAAGAAGGAGAGTCTTCGTTGGTAGTCCATCCAGATTACCAAAGTCTAGAAATAGGTTATAATCCTGAAGCTGTTGCGGTTTCCGAGCTTGCTGGTAGTTTTTCATCTACTAGTGATATAGGCGAAGACCCTGAAATATCTGAACCTGTTACTCCAACTTCTAGTGTTCCTGATTCACCTAGGGTAGAACGAGTCATCACCGAAAATCTTCCTTCTGGTTTGATTGCTATTGAAGAACTTGCTCCAGAAGAAGAAATAGGCGTTTCTTACCTTGAAGATCAAACTACTATTGATCTAAGAGAGCATGAATCCTTATTTTACAGTCTTCCTAGAAGTACTACTTGGTATCTTTCGTTAACAAATTATTTAGACAACTCAGGGTCAAGTTTTTCTCCACCTCGTACTCTTTTTCCACTCGGAGGTTTCACTACTCCTGTATATATGTCTAGTCCGTCATCCATGTATTCCCAATCTCTGAAAGCCTATTTATACGACGGTGCATCTGTTCTTGCTGGGTATCAGTCCATTTCTGGTACTTTTTCAGGAGCATCTCCTCGTCCTATCGAACAAAAGTCGTTAACTGGAAGTAGTGGTCCTAAACAGTTGAGTGCAGAAGAAATTCTGATGATGTCAGGTCAACCTCAAGGCAGTCAGTTACCACCTGGGGGACAACCTCAAG
>APFE031485935.1:15444-31730 GCA_000404065.3 Pinus taeda
AAAGCTCGGTTGGTAGCAAAAGGTTATTCCTAGGTGTCGAGAATTGATTTTGGTGATATTTTTTCTCCTGTTGCCAAGGTAACTTCTATTAGATTACTTTTATCTGTTGCTGCTGCTTTTGATTTTTGAGGTAGAATAGATGGATGTGAAGACAACATTTCTTCACGGGGATTTGGAAGAGGAAATCTACATGAAGCAACCTGAAGGCTTTGCGGTGAAGGGTAAGAAAGAACTAGTATGCAAGTTAAAGAGTCTCTGTATGGGTTAAAACAGTCACCAAGGATGTGGTATCAGAAATTTGATACATTTATACGGGGACTTGGCTTCACCAGAAGCAAAGCAGAAACTATGTGTATTTTAAATTAATTGTGACCGTGTTATTTATGTCTTGTATGTGGATGATATGTTGTTGGTTGGAAATGACAAATAAATTATCCAGGATTTGAAGACCCATTTGTCCTCCAAATTTGACATGAAAGATCTTGGTGCTGCAAACTATATTGTGGGCATGGAAATTAAAAGAGATTAGACAAAGAGGAAGCTTTGGTTAAACCAGAGGAAGTATGTTGAGATAATATTGCGAAGGTTTAATATGCAGGATAGTAAACCGGTGAAGGTTCCTATTCCTGTAGGTGTAAAGTTATCTACTGAACAGTGTCCTGAAACACAAGAAGAGGAAGAGGACATGTCCCGTGTTCCATATGCAAGTGCAATCAGTAGCCCGATGTATGCGATGGTCTGTACTAGACCAGACATTGCACATGCAGTGGGAGTATTGAGTAGGTTTATGTCAAAACTAGGGAAGGAGCACTGGACAACAATGAACCGGGTTTTTAGGTATTTGCATGGCATCAATGATTATGATTTGTGCTACCAAGGAAGACCAGGATTGGACAGAGTGTTGGATATTTGTGGCTTTGTTGATGAAGATTGGGCTAGAGATTTGGGTCAGAGAAGATCTACAAGTGGGTATGTGTTTAACCTATTTGAAGGTGCAGTCAGTTGGATGAGTAAGAAACAATATGTAGTGGCACTATCAACTATAGAGGTAGAATACATGGTAGCCACTCATGTAAGCAAGGAAGAAGTTTGGTTGCAAAGATTGTGTTCAAATATGGGGTTAATATAGGGAGCTATAAGGATAGACTATGACAGCCAAAGTGCAATTTTCTTGGCAAAGAACCCTACATATCATTCAAAGACAAAGCATATTGATGTTCAGTATCACTTTGTGAGGGATATGATAGAAGACAAAAGGTGTGCTGGTAAAGTGGACATTTGAAGAATACTGTAGATGCATTGACAAAATATGTGAGCTCTGAGAAGTTCTCTTGGTGTAGAGAAACAATGGGCATTATAGGGTTGGATAAATGACTAAGCTCTCTTGTGGCCCCCCATGGAAAGAAAAAAACAAGTGGGAGAACGTTGGGTTGTGTTATATTCTTTCTACAACTAGCCCATGTAGTTAACTGGGGGGTTAGAAGGGGGACAGAGCCCCCCCTTTGTTGTGTCGATTGTGTAGCGGGGGGAGTCATAGGGGGTTTAAGGTGTGCAAGTAACCCCACTCTATGGGGTCCGGGGCAGCGCCCCAGAAAATTTTGGTTTTGGACCCTATGTTAGGTTTGGCAAACCTACCTATAGTTTTGTGCATGATTTTTGCACATGGTTTGGACGCGATGGTTTTCGGTCCATGGTTTTCGATGCATGGTTTTCAGTCCATGCTATTGGATGCTTTGGCATGTATAAATATGTATTGTAACATTGAAAGGAACATAATGAAAAATCAAGCTAGTAGTCCCAGTTTTGGGATCTAGGGGAAAATATCTATGTATGTGTTTTATGTGTTATTCTCTCGCATTGTTTATTTTTGTGGTTTAGAAATCGTATGCAGGTAATTTCTATACGGGGTTAAAACCTACACAACCAATTTATGGTTTAGTGGTATGTGGAAGTCCCAAACCCAGTTGGATTTTTCATTCGTTAAGAAGAGTTCCTTCTCCTTGGTATTTCATATATAAATGTACTAGTTTATATGTGAATTATGGTTGTTGTATGCTTATTATTTATGTTGTTTATATATTGGTTATAAGTATGTTTTATGACAATGATGATGCATGGCTCTCATAATTTTTTGATTTGTAAATGAATGAACAATGAATATATGACCTAATAAATGACAATGTAACTAATTTGATTAGGCATCAATGCTTCTTAGCAATTTTCAAATAAGTATGGGAGCCCTATGATTAGATCTATTGTTATGACCTATAAAATCATATTTGTGACGTGTTTGATGAAATGTCTATCATGGATAGTAGGGATCTAGTCAAGTATTTGCATTTGTATCATTGTTTCAATTTTACTTTTCATTTCTGAAAGTTTCATGAAGTTCGGGGCAGTGGCCTGAGTCCTGGCCCTAAAAGAATGGCATAGAATTTGGGGTCGCAAGCTCAGAACTAGCTAAACAATACCCCAGTTGCTTGCATGCCCTTGTTGTGAGAGAATATGGAGGGCCCCAGTCACATGCATGTCCATGTCATGGGAGTGAATGAGGCTCTAGGTCAGTAAAATACTAGTTTGTCCCAGGGGTGATCATCTAGAAGGGTTGGTTGGCTCCTGAGTGTTTTGTAACATGTGTAGAAGGTTAGATTGGTTGTGTTCTATCGATTCCACTTCCTTAACTATACATGGGGATTTGAATAAGAACATGGTAGGATCTCAACACATGTTTACTTTAGAGGACCAATTAACTTGGTTAAATGTAGGAGGAGGGTGTTACCAAGTGGTATCAGGGCATGGTTCAACACTTGGACTGGATGGGCAGAATGTGTTTTTTCATGCATGCATATCAGATGTATATGTGATAGTTATGTATGGATAGTGTTGTTATAGTTGTGTTTCCATGTAGGAGTTTATGATTTTGTTGTTTAGATGTGTTGGTCATGACTACATGTCAGTGGTATATGCATTTGTTATGCATGTCAGTGTCTATATATTGTTATGCATGCATTGTCATAGTTAAGGTTCTTGTCCATGAGGTCATTATATGCATTTTAGGACACCATGATGTTTTTGGTATGTTATGATGCTGATGTGTTGGTTGAAATAGAGAAAGAGATGCAAATAATCAAAGTCAGGTTGCAGCACTAGACTTTGGGGTAAGAGAAGATCGTCATATAGCTTTGTAGGTTGGGCATGTAGGTATGTGGTTAATGGTTGTTATGATAATTAGGGTTACTTATATACTTTTCATTTTATTTTTGTTATGGTTACATGTATGATAAATACTAGTTCAATAGTGTAGTCATATGCACATGTGTCGAATAGTCATGAATGATAGTAACTTGTTGTTGTATGCATTGTGGTCATATGCTTGATGATTATTGTCATTACAGTTGAGGTATTGATGTTATTATGTTTTGTGCTAATTTTGATTGACCTATGTAGATGATCATGGTTATGACATTGAATTATGAGTCGACCTAATTATGATAGTGTGTTGTATTAATCTAGATTGATAGTGCATATGTGATTGTTATGCATGAAGAATAATCGTTTATGAGCTTATGATGTGAACATGTTAGCTAGTTAATTTTATGGATATCATGACCTTATATTTGAGTTGATATGTTGTGAAGTTATATCATGCTAATATGGATTGATTGTGGACACAAGGTAGCCTCCTTTGAGATACATTAAGGAATGAGTTTTCATATGTCATCTATTTGGTGTTTGAATGTTTGATTATGTCATTTATTTGGTGTTTGAGTGTTTGATTATGCCATCTAGTTGATTTATTTAACATGGTATGTTTGCAAGTTGTTTGAATGTTTGATTAATTGCATTATATGAGTATGTGTCTGTAAGATTGCACGAATGAATGGTCTTGTTTTAAGATGGTTGTACGAATGCATTATGTATTGAGACATCTAATATCTACTTGAGTGTAAGTGTGTGCGAGTTGTAGTAGTATGATTAATGGCTATTGGTTGATTATGACATGGTTGTTAGTCTTGGAAAAGGTTGATGTCAATTAATAGACATGATGTTTTGATCTTTGGAACATGTGGCTAACATGTGCAAACAATTGCACGGAAACATGCTTGGTATTAGCATGACAAGGTAATAGTTGATGTGTTTATATAACTAAAAGTTGGGTGATGTGACAATACATAGTAAGACTTGATTGCAGAAAGGTAAAAAGGTAAGAGAAAAGAATGGAGTGAGAATTCCTTTGGTTATGTTTAGGAACCTCAATTCCAAATGAATGAAATCTTCGAATACAAGAAGTCTTATTAACCATAATCTAGTCTAACATTACGTGGATATGTGCTAGATTCATTTGACAAGTATATTAGTTAGTTTCTAGTTATAACTAGATCCTTTAAGGATATTAGAGTCCCTTGAGATATGGAATGGATGTGTCCAGTTATAAGGCATTGCGCTTGTCACAAAAAGGTAAGATAACTGCTATATTATTATGTTTACTTATGCACTAACAATATGTGTTTATGGTAGTATGATGCAGGGGATTACATGGAAAAAGAGACTTCCATGAAATATTGAAGAATGCTCAAGTAGAATTTCCCTTGGAGGCATTGGGAAGCCACGAGGGTGAGTCATGGTGTTTTTTTAGAGTTTTTTTCCTTCGGTATTTTTTGATTTGTTTGAGCTTGATTGATGGGTTTTGATGGCATCTAGTGCAAGGCCTTGCCACTTTATTTTTGATGTTGTATTGCTATTGGCTTTATTGGTTTTCTTATTTATTGTATTTCATGTTCTTGCCTCTTATGTTTTGAGTGCCTTCGGAATTGGTTGGGGAAAGAGGAAAGTTAGTAGATCTCGGGGAGAGATGAATGAAATCCAATAGGAAATGTAAGACACAGATGAAGTCGGTGCATGTATAAGGGCAGTTGAAGGCAAGAGTATGAAAACCAGTTGGACTGGTTGGATCCATTGGTGTAAATAGACGATGGTAGGAAAATCATGAAAAGGGAAATCAAGTAAGTAAGGTAAATGGATTTGAGGTGTTAGATTCCTTGGTTATGTTGGGAACTGTTGTTTCCAATGTTGTGCATGCATAAAGGGAGTTTTTTTAACCTTGACCTTATGATATTTAGTGATTGTGTTGTGACTATGATTATGCTGATGTTTATATATGCATATATGTATGTATGTAAGTATGCATATCGTTGACTGACAAGGTCGTCAAGGATCATGAATTTTTTATGCTAATATATATATGTATATGTATATGTATACGTATACGTATACGTATACTCATACGTATATGTATATGTCATTGTTTGACAAGGTTGTCAGGGATCATTCTTGTGGAGGAATGATTGCTTATGCAGTGAATGACATGAAGAGGTTCTCGGTTTATGAGGAATCAAGTGGGAAGAGTAGCCTCGAAAAATTTATGAGGTCAGTATCATGTGGATATGAGTTTATACTGTGTTTATACCATGTCTATGTTTATGTTATGGACAGGTAATGTTGAGGGATACATTAGTAGAATGGAAGCAGTATGATTGGTGGCATGATGGAACATGCATGAATAGTGGAAAGACACTAGCGACAAGGTTTCTTGGTAGAGATAGTGTGGTTTTGGATGTGTAGTGCTACTATTGTGTATATGTTGTATATATTGTATATGCAATGATTGTACCTATGATGTTGTGTTCCTATTATATATATGCTATTATGTGCATATTTCGTATGCAGTATCAGGTATAGATGGTACTATGTACATGTTGGATATGCGATGTTGTGTACATAGTGTACTGTGTGCATGTTGGATATACGGCATTGTGTGCATATTGTGTTGTGCACCTGTTGGGTATGTGGTGTTCTGTACATATGGTTCTATGTACATGTTGTATATGCAGCGCTATGTACATATGGTGTTGTGTCCATGTTGTACATGTGGTGCTATGTACATATGGTGTTGTGTGCATGATTGTAGAAGTGGTGCTATGTGCATGTGGTGATGTGTACATGTGATTTCGTGCACATGTTGTGCATGTGGTGTTGTGTACATGTGGTATTGTGTACACATTGTATAGGTGGTGTGATGTACATGTGGAGTTGTGTGCACATTGTGTAGGTGGTGCCATGTACATGCGATGTTGTGAATATGGCATGCAGGTGTTGTTGTGTACAAGTGGTACTATGTACATGTTGTACATGTGGTACTAGTGTACATGTGGTACTATGTGTATGTCATACATGTTGTGTTGTGTACATGCAATATTATGTATATGCATTGTGCCGTGTGGTATCATGGCATTTGTATTCATTGTGTTGTATTCTATGTAGTACACGTATTGTGTTGTGTTCTACGCTAGGTGTAGGTATATGTATTGTGTTGTGTTATACATCAGGTATAGATGTATGTGTTGTGTTGTACATCAGGTGTAGGTATATGTATTCTGTGGTGTTTTACATTGTGTGTGGATGTATGTGTTGTGATGTACACTATATGTATATGTACGTGATTGAAGAGAAGCAAAGGCACTGGGTGTGGAAACCAATTTATTGTGTGTAAAAAAAGGAAAAGGGACAAAGGTAGAAGCAAAGGACCAATCCAAGAATAAGTATCAGTGTTTTATCTCAATTTTAATTATGTGTGTGATCTATGACTCTTATTTGTGATGGTTAAATATGATTTATGAATCAGGTTTATGATGATTGCATGTGATTCATGATTTTTATTTATGATGGTGATTTTTGAGCTAACCAAATGTGATATGGTTATACATGATGATTTGATAAAATAGCTAGTTTGACTTGTTGTGACAAGAAGTGAACAGAAATGCAAGTAAAACTTATTAAAGGGACACCAATGAGGTATGATGTGAATTTATTTCAATCTATTTTAAATATAATGGAATTTTTTTTCTTGGTATAGTAATGCATGAAAATACTTGGTTGGGTGATTGAAACTCACTGTTAGAATTAGCACGGTCAGTGAAAGGAAACAAGTAACAGTATGTTGGTAAAACACTTTAGGAGTAGGGTCATTGTGGGAAACTAGTACCCAATAGTGTCCATTGATTTCCATGAGCATGATATGACCGATATGATGGTTTTGAGGTGGGGATATGCCTCGGTTTTTAGACATTTTGATGCGAGGAAACATCGCTAAGGGAGCGGTCGCCCAAGGGACTGCATAGCAGAGAAGATGATGCCCATGAAACTTGGAAGGTGTGTGACTACACAGAAGGGGGTGACCAGATTACCCGAGGGACTGTGTACTAGGAAATGGAAGTTCAAGGATGGATTTGTTTTGGTAATTAGCATTCCTAGATAGAATCAGATGCAGATTGGGAGCGTGCCCTAGAAAAATGAGTTGGTAATTGTTCATTGAGAGGACTAGTGGTGCAAGATTGTAGCATTGGACATTGAATAAACTTTGACTTTGGTAGTGGATTCCATATTTCCTTGGAAGGAAATGAATCATGGTACTAATTTTGAGGGTGGACATGTAAGCCTCTAGATTCTCTTGTTTAAGATGCGCAAATCATATCCGTTTATTTGTTGGTTGAGAAAATGTGCATATATGTATGTGTATATTATTGTAAATATTGTATCGAGATGGATTTATAAAGTTCAATAGAAATTATGATTATTTGTTGGTTGAAGAAAATGTGCATAAGTATATGTGGGCATTGTAAATGTCGTAATGAGCTATGTTATAAATCTCCAGTAAACAATATGATTTTCATATCTTCAACAATGGTGATTGTAAATATTGCAATGAGTTGTGTTATAAAGCTCCATGGGTAGTATGTTTTTTTTTTAGTGGTCTTACTAGTTGTAGGTGCTATTGAACATCGAGGATGGTTTTCCCCCAAGGGGGAGGGTTTTGTAACAACCTTGGTAAAAACTCATGTAAAAAAAATATAAGAACAAGGTCATGAAACATATATTCCAAGCTGAATGGTGGGATAAAAATCTTAGTGGGTGTTCATTTTGGTTTATTATGGGTAAAGGAAATTGGAAAAAGGTAATGGAAAAGGATTTGGAAAGGAAAAGTGGTATTTATTGGAATTTTATTTATGAAATAATTGCAAATAGGGGAAAAGGAAGGTAAAATGTCACAATTTGCATGTGAGGAGGAAAATGAAGAAAAATAATGGAAATTGAAGAAAATAGAGGCCTCATTAATAAAAAGGATTATGAGGATCAGTTGGTAACATTTTTTCAGTTTAGTTTTGGATCTCTCTCTCTCACTCTTAGACACTTAGATTTTTCTTGGATCACTTCAACATTGGATCAAGAAAATCAAAGAAGGAAAAGGAATTTTTCTTGGATCACTTCAACATTGGATCAAGAAACTCAAAGAAGGAAAAGGAAAGCAAATATGAAAAAAGGAAGAGTGGGATCAAGCAGCTAAAACGGGATTATTTGCAAGTATCAATTTTCTATGTGATTTCCTTGCTAGATTTGGCATGCATGTGTGTATTTGGTTCTCTTGTTTTCATTGGCATGGGTTTTTCCAGGTGTGACAGTGCTTTTTAGCCTAGCCTTTCCATTTTCAGATAGCCATGGTGTGATGGGGTTCTCATGATTTATTTGAGTTGGATGCCCTATGGATTCAAAACTGAGTGAGGTGGATCTCTAAAAGAAAGAACACATGGTTTAGTGATCCCTGAACCAAATTGTGGATTATGGTAAATCCCTGACCTAGTAACCCCTGAACCAAACTGTCGGTTGTGGTAAAACAAGATTTTGTGTTGCCTTGATGGGCCTAGGAATCCTCGATGAGTGATTTGTGGGATATACTTTAAAGCCTAGAAGTGGATGCCCTTAATCAGACTAGGAATCCTTGGCCAGCGAATGGCAGGATATACTGTAAATCTTGGAGGGTGGAGTCTCAATTATGGCCTAGTGATCCCTGAATCATATTGTGGATTGTGGTAAATCCTGGAGACTAGGAGATAATAAAATTCTTCTCAGTGTATGTGGAGAAATTCAGTAGCATCATTGCTTGTCTAAGACCTAGTGATTCGATGTGGGTTGCAGTAAGCCTAGTTCTATTGATGAGGGTGAAGTGGTGTAGCCTTGGGAAGCTCTAGTTAAGTTTGGTTATGAGTCCCACATTCATTCTTGGAATAAGTTACAAGGGTGATTGGATAAAAGAAATATTTGGTTCATCCAATCTATGGTTGGGTGGTTTGTGGAAGTCCCAAGCTTGGTTGTCTTTTTCATTCATTAAGAAGAGTTCCTTCTTCTTGGTATTTCTTATGTAAATGTATGGGCTTATATGTGGATTCTATGGTTGTTGTATCCTTATTCTTTATTTTTTATATGTTGGTTATGAGTATGTTTTATAACAATGATGATGTATGGCCCTCATCATGTTTTCATTTGTAAATGAATGAAAAATGAATATATGAACTAATAGATGACAATGAATCTAATGTGACAAGGCATCAATTCTTTTAGCGATTCTCAGCTAAGTAGGAGACCCCTATGCTTAGATACGTTGGTATGACCTGTAGAATGCATATTTGTGACATGTTTGACGAAATGTATGGCATGGCTAATAGGGCTTGAGTGAAGTTTTTGTTCAAGTATTTTCATTTGTATTATTCTTTCGATGTTACTTTTCATTTTTGGAAGTTTCATAAAGTTTTGGGCAATGGCCTAAGTCCGACCTTGAAAAAGTGGCATAGAATCTAGGGTCCCAGGCTCATAAGAAGCTGGAAAGGACCCAAGTCACTGGCATTCTCTTACTGTGACAGTGACTGGAGGGTCCCATTCACATGCATGCCCATGTTATGGGAGTGACTAAGGCTCTAGGTCAGTAAAATGCTAGGTTGTCTTACAGATGATCATTTGGAAGTGTTGGTTGGTTCCTAAGGGTTTTGAAACATTTGTAGAAGGTCATATTAGTTGTGTTATATCAGTTCCACTTCCTTAACTGTACATGGGGAGTTAAATTAGATCATGGTATCCTCTCATCACATGTTCACCCTAGCTGATCAGCTAACTTGGGTAAATGTGGGAAGAGGTTGTTACATCAACCATGTTTAATAATGATTGAAACAAATCAACTATGCTCATCCATGGTCACTGTAATCAACCATGGCCACCATGATCACCCATGAACATCCATGGTTAATCACTTTATCAAGCATAGTCAACATGGTCAACCATATTCATCTATGTTAAATATTTCCAACCATTGTCAACCATGTTCACCCATAGTCACCCATAGTCACCCATAGTCAACCATATCCAACCATGCTCTTACAAGCTCATTAATTGTTAAATAAATTGACCATGGTCAAACATGGACAAGAAGTTCAAGCATAATCAACCAACTCAACAATGGTCAACCATGGTTAGCATGATCATTAGTGATTAACCATAGTTAACCATAATTAATCATTGTCAATCCTTGTCACCAATGGCCTACTATGGTCACCTATGGCCAATCCTCATCAACCCTTGGTCGACCATGGTCAATACTCATCAACCTTGTCAACCATCATCAACCATCATCAACCATGGTTGACTTTATTCAACCATTGTCAGACATGGTCATTAATAGTCAATAATGGCCAACCTTAATCAACCTTACTCTGTTGGAATTGCAATGGGGATGAATCACTGTAATGGCCAATTTAAACAATTTCACAATTCATCATAACTAAAAGCACAATAGTGCATGAATAAAATCAATCATCACATAAATACACATGAAAAATACTAGATGTATGTGGAAACCCTTGTGGGAGAAAACCACAAATCTTCTCATCTTCAATCTTTAATTATATCAATTTGCAGGCATCAACCTATTGGAAGCACCAACATCCAAAAGAAATTTGCAGGCACCCACCTGCTGGAGGCATCAACCCCCAAATATATTTAAGCAGCAATTTCCTATAGGCTACAACTTGATGTAGTTACCAATTTGATGTAGGCTTTGACCTATGATGTAGGCGCCAACCTTTGTTGTAGGCTTCAACCTGATGAGTCATCAACCTCCTTCACCAAATCATAGTGGACCAATTTTCACAATCTTTCAAACTAGATCCACAAGCTCAAAACACAATAAATACCCCTTACAAATCTGATCATATCAATGTAGCCTCAACATGTTCAATCATCAATAGTAAAATCTTCTTCATTTCTCATGTTTATCACCCAGACTAAACTTATTCATAAGCCTTATAAAATTTTGACAACAACAAAAGAAATATAACCTTTTTCCCAAAAAAAACTTGTCTTCATGACTTTTCATATCCTCCTTTCTGATCACAAAAAATTCTTTCCATTTGCCCCTTTTGAAAAATTAATTTGGGCTTCAAAATGACCCATAAAACATTATAAAAATAAATAGTATGACAAAATGAACCTAATGGGTTAAAAAAAATCACACTTTTAGTGCACTTAATTTGAATACCAAAAAATATTTTCCATTCATATGACCGGATTTGAACCTGTGACCACTAATGTGCTACACACCACCACCTACACTATCATACATTAGCTGGTATACTATGGTCACCAAACCATTTTGGAGTGAATTCTTATTTAAATTCAAAATAAAGTCATCATTGATCTATATTAGATCATTATATTGTTTTTCATCCACCTCGATTCTTTCAAAGTGGAAAAATGGTGGAGTCAACACTTAGGACCATTTTTAGTAGTGAGACCCAGTTTGGCAAATTGGGGTTTGAAATATTCCCAGGGCATTTTTAGGCATCAAATGACATTTTTTGGGAGTAAAATTTTTCCACTTTAGTATCACACCTTATTTTTTGTATTTTACACACAAAGGGATTTCCAACCACGTAAGAATCGTGTCAATCAGATTATGTATGCGAAATTTATGCCACTCAAAATTTGACCTTCCTATTTCACCACCATAAGATGAGAAGATTCCATGTCAGCCCCCATTACTCATGAAAAAGGGGCTACCCACATGATTATGATGAAGAAGACTCTAAAAGAGTCTATATTGTAGATATGGTTAAGAGTTGAGGTAATTAAACCTAACCATTAGTAGGTTATTGAGTTGTGTTATAACCCGACCACTAGGAGGAAAAGGGGTTCCATTCTTTAAAGTGAATTTGTTCCATAGCTGAGCAAAAACAACTAAGAGAGATAGGAGATAGAGTACATAGAGAGAAACTGTGCACCATAGTAGCCCGCGGGTCACAGGCCATACTTCTTTATGCTCACAAACATTTTCTATTTAGAGAAAGAGAGCAGAGCAACATCACTATCCAACTGATTTTTCTTCAAAAAGGGTTTCCTAGGTGATATCTTGTCTCAAATGTTTGTGTGAGATTTTATTTAACTTTTCTCTATTTTATACATAATTTTTAATTTTCATGCATGCATTATTAATAGTATTACATAGATCCAGACATCTAGAAAGCAATTAAACTATAACAGAGCAACATTTCAGATTTTAAATATAATTTTATTAGATCGGTTGTTACAAATTGTCCAGTGGAATATCCAAAACATTTTATAGATCAATCATCATGAGACTCAAACCTAAGACTTTTTGCAGAATGAACAAACCTGACACCAACTTGACTACTATGTTCCTCATTTATACCATGCATCAAAACTGAAATAAGTGCCAACAATATTAAGCCACAACCGAAGAAAATGGTAATGATTGTTGAAAACGTAATTTCAACTACGCATCGGGTGAGCAGAGCAGCATCTTGGAAACTTCAGCAATGAGCGATCCGTCGATATCGTATCGTCGAAATGGCAGTGGGAGACTTATAAAGTTTTTTGTTGTTGTTTTTGATGAGCGATCGCCAATATCGCTATCGGCGTATCGCTATCGGTGAAACCAAATGGGCATACTTTACCATGGGCTATGTTGCGACTCGATAACCCGGACCCGATGGGTATTCAACATTTTGTTTAAAATTATTTCAGTTCCACCAGTGGCTCGTTTCGTGTTTTTATATATTTTAGGCATATGTTATAATATATATGATCGGAGGTATCGACCCATATTGTGATCAACATATCGCAATCGGGGAAACCAAGGGTGCACAATTTTTCATATATGTGTGCCATGCGATGAAGTCTGGACCCGATGGACTCCCAAAGCCAAATTGAATACTGGTTGAAGTACAGGCCTGCAAAATGAATTCAACGTGAAGTAAAAGTTACATTACTGCAAGTTTTGTCAGTAAAACAGTAAATGCAAATTTACTGAGGGTTGGTAAGTTTTGGTGAAGTTTTTAATTTTATCATTTTTTATTTCAGCGGGAGTATGGGCACAAGTAAAAGCCAGTAAAACCATTTAATTTTTATTGTTTCTTTTTACGGAAG
The DNA here is from genome assembly GCA_000404065.3 of Pinus taeda. Lineage (NCBI taxonomy): Eukaryota > Viridiplantae > Streptophyta > Pinopsida > Pinales > Pinaceae > Pinus > Pinus taeda. The sequence continues at coordinate 28,771 of APFE031485935.1, forward strand.
CATGGCAAGAAAAACGTATGTAAGTAATTTCCTTTTGGGTAGTCACATATAAATATATATATATATATTATAATATATATAATATATATATTTAAATTATATATATTATATATATATATATATGTAATTTTTTTTGGTTGATTTTGCAATTGAAAAGGAAGGCACAACAGTGCGTATGTAATGTTCTGTGTATGCAAAAGGATGCACGCAGCAGCGTGAAAATTATATATATGTAATTTTTCACACATAAGTGAATTGTTAGTGGTGAATCCCTCTCCGAGAGAGGAAGATTATAATCTGTAACAAAGTTTTTTTTAATAGAAATCCTTGGTGTGTATGAATTCTGTCTGCTGCTCAAATTTTTTTTTTGTTTTGTTTCCGCTGTGTCAAGATCCTGGAGTGAAAAACAGAGCATTGTCTCTGTGTGCAATTTATGTTTGTTTTTGGGATTTTACCAGAAAAATCCCCAACAGTGGCATCAGAGCAGGTTTAGGCTCTTTGAAGGTGTCAAAGAAGTTGAAGGAAGGAGTTTTCTGGCTGCAGCAACTTCTCCAACAAAGTGAAGACTCAGATAAAAAGATCAAGGTATTCCTCAAAGTTTTTTTTTGTGTTGCTGCTGAAGAAACAATCAGTTATTTTAATACACAGTCAAACATTTTATAGCATAGTTAAAGTGTGCTAGAATGGCCAGCACCAGCACCAGCATGGGTATGTTTAATCCTCAATTCCCACAGTTCAATGGGAAAAACTATGACTATTGGGCTATAACCATGAGAACCCTGTTTGCCTGTCAATATTTGGGAATTAATTCAAGATGGTTTTGAAGAACCAGCAGATGAAAATGAGTTTAATAGATTAACTTAGGCAGAGAAAGATCTACTAAAGAGCAATAGGAAGAAGGATTCAAAAGCCCTTGTATTTTTGTATCAAGAAGTGGACCAGAGTGTGTTTCCAAGGATAGCAGCAGCTAAAACATCCAAAGAAGCTTGGCAAACTCTCAAGACAGCCTATCAAGGCATGGAGAAAGTGAAGACAGCAAAACTACAGTTGCTGAGGAGAGATTTTGAAAACTTGTGCATGAAAGAGTCAGACAATATTGACTCATTCTTCACACATGTGATTGGTTTGGTCACACAAATGAGGACTCATGGAGAAGTTCTTGAAGAAAGGAGGATTGTGGAGAAATGTTTGAGGGTCCTACCCTCAAAATTTGATGTGATTGTCACCACTATAGAAGAGACAAAGGATCTCTCAAAATTTTCAGTTGATGAACTCCATGCATCACTGATAACACATGAGCAGAGGTTGAGTAAAAATGAAAACTCATCTCTAGAGCAAGCCTTCAAGACCCAGATGTCTTTTGGAAGAGGAAGAGGTCAAGGCAGAGGAAACAAAAGAGGAAGAGGCAGAAGCCAGAACAGAGGTGGAAGGATCAATCCAGCAAATGCTCAAGGAAGAGGCAGCAATCCAAATCAGAACCAAGGCCATGGCAACAACCAACAAAGAGGACAACATCATGCTCAAGGACAAAGGTATGAAAAATCCAATGTCTAATGTTATTATTGTAAAAAATATGGGCATTATGCCAATGAATGTAGGAAAAAGAAGCATGATATGAGTAATAGTTCTAGTGCAAATATCACTAGAGAAAATATCAGCCAAAATAATGTTTTATTAGCTTGCAACATGGCTGAAACGAATAGTGAAGACATATGGTTTTTAGACTCAGGTTGCAGCAACCATATGACAGGAAACATAGCCCTGTTTTCTGCTTTAGATCAAAATGTGAAATCTGAAGTCACACTTGGCACTGATAGCAAAATTTCTGTTATGGGAAAAGGAGAAGTCAAAATATTTACAAAGAAGGGTGAAAAGAAAACCATAGCAGATGTCTACTATGTCCCTGGAATGAGGTGTAACCTCTTGAGTATTGGACAGCTTGTCCACAAGGGGTACAATGTTTTCTTTAAAAATGATGTATGCACCATCATGGATATAGCACCCAACAAAAGATGTGTTGCTGAAGTGAAGATGACAAGGAACATGATGTTCCCTCTCAGAATAAGGGCAGATTTGAAAAACAAAGAAATGATTGCAGCAGTTACCCAAGAGGCTTTCCAAAGCGTGCCAAAGGATGAAAATTGGTTGTGGCACTTGAGATTTGGACATCTCAACTTTGGAGGTCTTAACTTGTTGAGCAAAAAAGGGATGGTAAGAGGTTTACCATTGATAGAGAAACCAGACAGCCTTTGTGAAGTTTGCATATTGGGGAAACAACATAGAGAAAGTTTTCCATCAAGGAAAAGCATAAGGGCAAAGGCACCCTTAGAGATTGTCCACTCAGATGTATGTGGACCAATGCAAACTCCATCACTAGCAAGCAACCAATATTTTCTAACATTCATTGATGATTTTACTAGAAAAACTTGGGTTTATTTTCTAAAGAACAAAAGTGAAGTGTTTGAAAAATTCTGAAATTTCAAAGCACTTGTGGAAAATCAAAGCAGGTTTCATATTAAAGTTCTGAGAACTGACATAGGAGGTGAGTATATCTCCAAGGAATTCCTACGCTTTTGTAGAGAAAATTGAATTCATAAGCAATTTATAGCAAGGTACACCCCACAGCAAAATGGAGTTGCTGAAGGGAAGAACAGGACCATCATGGATATGGCAAGGAGCATGTTGAAGGCAAAGCATTTGCCATATGATTATTGGGCTGAAGCTGTAAATTGTGCAGCATATATTTTGAATAGGTGTCCTACAAAAGCAGTGATGAATAGAGTGCCAGAAGAATCATGGAGTGGGAGAAAGCAAGGAGTCACCCACATGAAAGTTTTTTTATGTGTGGCTTATACACACATTCCAGATCGGCTAAGGAGGAAGTTGGACAGCAAAGGGGAGAAATGTCTTTTCATTGGATACAGTGAGGAATCCAAAGCTTACAGGTTGTATATCCCATC
>APFE031485935.1:31750-47800 GCA_000404065.3 Pinus taeda
ATTCATTTCGAAGATGCAATCAAAGATAAGAAATGGATAGAAGCTATGGATGAGGAGATGAATGCCATAGAAAGAAACAAGACATGGGATTTGGTTAAGTTACCAAAATGTAAGGAAGTCATTGGAGTTAAATGGGTCTATAAGACCAAGTGCAATGCTGAAGGAAAAATTGAAAGACACAAAGCAAGGCTGGTTGTCAAAGGGTACAAACAGCAGTATGGGAGAGACTATGAGGAAACTTTCGCACCTGTTGCAAGAATGGAAACCGTGAGAGCAGTGCTGTCCATAGCAACACAAAATAAGTGGAAAGTTTACCAAATGTACGTGAAGTCAGCATTCCTAATTGGAGTGTTAAAGAAGGAGGTCTATATTGAACAACCTCTCGACTATGAGAAGAAAGGCCAAGAACACAAAGTATGAGATTGAAGAAAGCTCTTTATGGGCTGAAACAAGCGCCAAGAGCGTGGTACAGTAGGATAGATTTCTATCTACTGGAAAATGAGTTTGACAAATGTGAGGGAGAACCCACCATCTACATCAAAGAAAAGGATGGTAAGATTTTAATTGTAGTATTGTATGTTGATGATGTTATTTTTACAGGTAATGACGACTACCTCATTAAAAATTTCAAATCAGTCATGAAAGAAGAATTTGAAATGATTGACATGGGTTTGCTGAGATACTTCTCAGGAATAGAAGTAGATCAAAATGAAAATGGAATTTTTATCTCTCAAGCGAGATATGTAAATGAAGTGTTGGGTAGATTTAATATGCAAGAGTGCAAAGCAGCGATCACTCCCATGGTAATGGGATTAAAACTTAGCAAAGAGGACAACAACAAGGGTTTTGATCCTAGCTTATATAAGAGTATAGTTGGCAGCCTCATGTATTTAACAGCAACTAGGCCAGATATAATGTTTGTTGTTAGTTTAATTTCCAAATTCATGGAGAGGCCAAAGGAAGCACATTGGCAAGCAGCGAAAAGAATTTTGAGGTATGTTAAAGGTACTAAAATGCTTGGAATTTTATATAATGTCTCAGAACATTCAGATTTAGTTGGCTACACCGATAGTGATTGGGTTGGAAGTATAGATGACGGGAAAAGCACTTCCGGTTATGTTTTTCACATGGGTTCAGGAGCCATTTCATGGGCTTCTAAGAAGCAGCTCATTGTGGCGTTGTCTACAGCAGAGGCAGAATACGTGGCAGCTACAGCAGCAACATGTTAAGCAGTTTGGATGAGAAGGATGTTGAGGAGCTTAGGCCAAGAGCAGGCAAAAGCAATAGTGATTTTTTGTGACAATAGCTCAGCTATTGCCTTGTCCAAGAATTCAGTGTTTCATAAGAGAATGAAACACATCGACACAAGGTTTCATTATATCAGAGAATTGGTAAGCAATGGAGAAATCAATCTACAACATTGCAGCACTCAGGAACAGGTAGCAGACATTTTGACAAAGCCATTGGATCAGAAAAGCTTTGAACTTTTGAGGAAATGTTTGGGTATGATTGAATGCCCAACAGTTGAAATTAAAGGGGAGTGTTGAAAACGTAATTTCAACTGCGCATCGGGTGAGCAGAGCAGCAGCTTGGAAACTTCAGCGATGAGCGATCCGCTGATATCGCATCGGCAAAATGGCAGTGGGAGACTTATAAAGTTTTTTGTTGTTGTTTGCGATGAGCGATCGCTGATATCGCTATCGGTGAAACCAAATGGGCAGAATTTACCATGGGCTATGTTGCGACCCGATAACCCGGACCCGACGGGTATTCAACATTTTGCTTAAAATTATTTCAGTTCCACTAGTGGCTCGTTTCGTGTTTTTATATATTTTAGGCATATGTTATAATATATATGATCGGAGGTATCGGCCCATATTGCGATCGGCATATCGCAATCGGGGAAACCAAGGGTGCACAATTTTTCATATATGTGTGCCATGCGATGAAGTCTGGACCCGATGGACTCCCAAAGCCAAATTGAATACTGGTTGAAGTACAAGCCTGCAAAATGAATTCAACGTGAAGTAAAAGTTACATTACCGCAAGTTTTGGCAGTAAAACAGTAAATGCAAATTTACTGAGGGTTGGTAAGTTTTGGTGAAGTTTTTAATTTTATCATTTTTTATTTCAGCGGGAGTATGGGCACAAGTAAAAGCCAGTGAAACCATTTAATTTTTATTGTTTCTTTTTACCGAAGCATGTCAAGAAAAACGTATGTAAGTAATTTCCTTTTGGGTAGTCACATATATATATGTAATTTTTTTTTGGTTGATGTTGCAATTGAAAAGGAAGGCACAACAATGCGTATGTAATGTTCTGTGTATGAAAAAGGATGCACGCAGCAACGTGAAAAATATATATATGTAATTTTTCACACAGAAGTGAATTGTTAGTGGTGAGTCCCTCTCCGAGAGAGGAAGATTATAATCTGTAACAAAGTTCTTTTTAATAGAAATCCTTGGTGTGTATGAACTCTGTCTGCTGCTCAAATTTTTTTGTTTTGTTTTGTTTCAGCTGTGTCAAGATCCACGAGTGAAAAACAGAGCATTGTCTCTGTGTGCAATTTATGTTTGTTTTTGGGATTTTACCAGAAAAATCCCCAACAATGATATGAGGCCACAGATCGAAACAAACACCAATGATATTAACCCATAGACAAAACAAACATCAATGATATCAAGCCACATACCAAAACTTGACTGCGTGACCTACACAATGCAATGCTTCACACTAATTGTGCAAATGATCATAGTTTAATAAACTTGAATGATCCGGTATTGTTTCCACATTCACTGCTGCTGGTGCGGAAAGGTTCATCGGAGCACTGTTTGAATTCCTACTGGTTACTTCGTATGCAGAGGAATATCTGCATTTTATCGTCAATATTTTCTCAACTCATGTTAATTCCAATAAATTCCCGTGATGACGGTTTGGAAGAGACTTGTTGGTCAATGTAAAATTGTAAATCCTGTTTGCTTTGGAGTTTCTGCCGCTCCTCCTTGACATGTGGACTGAAATCTCTATTGGAAACGAGACGTAATTCCAACAACCTGATTTAATGCCGGATCTAGAAACCAGCAGCTGCATTTAATGAAGTTCTAGAAGTCGGCGGATTCATTGAAGCTTCTCCAGGAAGCCATCGACTGAACCCGTCTCCAGAAACTTCTCCAGCTTGTATATATACTTGTTAACTGATGAATAGATGTGTGTTCTAGTGTTCGGTATTTCAGAGTTGTTGTTATTGTGCAGTGCGCCTCTGATCTTTACATGGTATCAGAGCAGTCTCTGTTCTCTAATTTGGTATCAGAGCTGAGGGTGCGAGCAGTGAGCGAGGGAGACTAAGCTGAGAGCTCAGAAGTGAGGGCTAGTAAAGAGCTGTGAAGTGAGTGTTAGTCGAGTGGGCTCGGTGGAGTGAAGAGCTAAGGGTTTGAGATAGGTGCGTAATTGCCAAATCGCCCATTGTTGTGTCAGCGCAACTTGTTGTGAGTGCTGAGTGCCGCTGCCACTAAGGAGCGCTGAATGTTGTTTGAAGGCTGTTGGAGCCATTGAAGTAGAGCAGTCTCTACTCGCTGCCTGTCAAAGTGTTGAAGGTGAGCTGTGAGGTCACAGAGCGGGTTAAGAAATCAAGTTGGGAGCTGGGAGCTGTGCGTGCGGTGGAGCCTGTATGCTTGTGAAGCTGAGGTCAACGCAAGTGAAGCAGCTGCATAGAAGGACCGTCTGTAAGTTATTTTTTGCTCCCTGGGTGTATTGCTTGTTGTCTGATGTTTATGTTGTTGCAGCTGTCATCGTGCACCAGAGGGCTGATATCTATGAGGCTTTGCCTTGTTAGTGTGTTGTACCTAGAGTGTTATGGAATAAGCTGCGTTAAGGAAAATAATGCATGATCTTGTTAACATGCATATGCTTTTAAGTGGACAATCCGATTTAGTGAAGCAATTGTTTTTCTGAGTGGATAATCACTATGCGTAGATGTGATCTATGATCAAGAGCACATGGTAATGGCTCGATGGCTTGATGATTTGTTCTAGCCTGAGTTATGATCAAAGAGCATCTACATGTGGAATGTAGAAAAAGGTGCATCAAATAGTTGAGAGCTAGAGAAATGTAGTAATATTGGCAGAGAGATCAGAAGTGTGTTGGGGTTATTGTGCGATCTGGGGAAAAAATTTATTATGCCTGTGCGTGGGGGATATTATATTAATAACAAGACTTGAAGTGGAGCAAGGTCGTTGGGTTAATTGTTGAGCATTGGATGCCCCTATATATTGGAAAGAGGGAATCTGCATTGGCGTCTTAGTCACCATGTGCTTAGAGTCAAAATACACCTGTACAGTGCTGCGGGTTGTAGTGTGAGGCCCTATTTTATGTTTGAGCATTATATTAGTCTATTGCATATGACCTGTGTATTGTTGCGAGAGACTTTCGGCTGCGACATTGGGCTGTTATTCTTGGTGTTTGTGCTGTCATCTGGTAAGGAATAGAGCTATTGGCCAAGAAAGTATGAGAAGCCGCCAGCGTCAAGTTTTTTTTTGCCAGCATAAGAGCTTATAGCAAGGCCTCAACTGCAAATTATTTTTTGAATTTGACTCTATGATTAGAGTGATGGGTCAGCAAAAGAGACTCAAACAATCACGGAGAAAATTAAAATATTTGAAGAAAAAGAATGAAATGGCAGAAGTTGCTAAAGAATTAGAAATGTTTCCAGAATTTAAGCCTAATGAAGATCTGAATCAGATAGAAGAATTTGAAGACACGGATGCAACACTGAAACGACTAATTCCAGTTCTGCCAATTTTCTCAGGTAAAAATTTTAAGCTTTGGGCATTTAAAATAGAAGGATTGCTTGGTTCAGTAGATTTATGGAAATTTGTCCAAGAAACTTCTATAAATTTTGATGATAAGCGTAGAAATGCAATAACATTGTTTCTCATCATATCAACTTTAGATGAAAATATTTTGTCTAATATATTGTATGAATTTGGTGAAATACGTGATGCAAAAATATTTTGGGATATTCTTGAATTGAAATATAGTATGGAGGGTAGTGAGAAAACTGAAGTTGATGAAGGTGTTGTAGCTAAAAGTGATTGTGTTGAAAGCATCATAACTGGGATTAAGGCTGAAAGTATGTCTTCAGCTGACAATAGAGTAGCATGTGATAGTGAGGAAATTCCCTGTGATGCAAAAACATATGAAGTAAATTTGATGACAATTATGTATCCTCTGACGAGTGGTTAAATATGATGCATGAAAAGCATCTTATTGATGAGTTGTTGTTTGGTGAGAAGAGTTGCCTACCTCCATACACAAATCAAATGCAGGATAACATGAATGCAGCAACAGAATTGGCGAAAGAGGTTGAAAACATGAATCAACCAACTATGTCAGCAAAGGAAAATGAAGAAAGCAAAGCTCTTTTCAAAGAGCACAATGACAAGAATCAGTATGGTTACTTTTATGAATCTAACGTTCTTTTTAAGTGTGCAGATATTGACAGCCAAGAAGAAGCAATAAAAGAAGAAATTGCAAGCATTAAGGACAAGCATAAATCCCAAGACCCTGCACCAATGTTGAATACAAAGAATGTTAGCCCGCAATCAAGAAAAGAAAAGCTCAATCACTATCTTATGACAAGAAAGGTGAAAATGAAACAGCACCAGTGAAGGAAAAGGAACAAGCATGGACCCTTTAATAAGAAGGCAAAAATGAAATGTTTGTTGTAAGCCTAGCAGAGACTTAGACCAGCGGGCATGACAATTAAGAGTATAGTGTCTTGTTCATTGTATGTAGTTGGAATTAAGGGGGAGTGTTGGAAACGAGACATAATTCCAACAACCTGATTTAACGCTGGATCTAGAAACCAGCAGCTGCATTTAATGAAGTTCTAGAAGTCGGCGGATTCATTGAAGCTTCTCCAGGAAGCCACCGACTGAACCCATCTCCAGAAACTTCTCCAGCTTGTATATATACCTGTTAACTCATGAATAGATGTGTATTCTGGTGTTCGGTATTTCAGAGTTGGTGTTATTGTGCAGTGCGCCTCTGATCTTTAAGCAAGTTGTGGAGTTCTAAGTTTATCTGTGTGTTCTGTGTTCTGTCTCCTCTGCTCCCTCTGTTTTGGTATCAGAGCAGTCTCTGTTCTCTAATTATCTCCACTTTATCGTAATTCCTTGAGCCCGTGAGATTCACGGATCAAATTCCTATAAATTCCCCCTCGTCCGCTATGACTACCAGCCTGAAGCAAAGCAGCAACCAACTAAGTCGGTTTCAGTTACATAAAATAAAAATGCAGATGGGGCGGGAATTCTTCGTGGCGTTTTTGCGAACATCCATTTTCGGCTTATTATGGATGGCCATGGCTAGCGTAGAAGTTTCTGCAGCTCACAACTATAAAGATGCGCTCACCAAATCCATTGTCTTCTACGAGGGTCAGAGATCGGGTAGGCTTCCGGCAAACCAGCGGTTGAGATGGCGGGGGGATTCTGCACTTTCAGATGGAGCTGCAGGAGGAGTATGTGATCGTATAATTCCATTCGATTCAGTCATCCCTTTATTGATATTATTACAGTACTATCTAGCTAGTTTTGAATGGTATTGATAGGTTTCCGAGTTTAACTTTTTCATTTTTTATGCAATTGCATTTCAGGTGGATTTGACAGGAGGTTATTACGACGCAGGAGATAATGTGAAATTCGGTTTACCCATGGCTTTCACTACCACCCTGTTGTCATGAGGAGGTTATTACGACGCAGGAGATAATGTGAAATTCGGTTTACCCATGGCTTTCACTACCACCCTGTTGTCATGGAGCATTTTGGAGTTTGGAGAGTTGATGGGAGATGACCTCAACAATGCAAAAACTGCCATCCGTTAGGGGTACAGATTACCTCCTTAAAGCTGCTGCACAGCCGGGTGTTCTGTATGTACAGGTAATATCATTATTTTCTTAATATACATATCATCAATAATTTCAAATTAATCTTTCTTGTCAAGTGGAAATTTGATTACAGTCATTAGATAGGTTTTTGAGAATTTTCTAACTATAATAGCTCACTAGTTTAATTTTATAACATGTATGTCAATTTTTTCTTTTTATTTCAATAAAAATCTCATTGCCAACTGATTTACCAACTTATGGTGACAAGAAATAAGTACATTTTTATATAATGAACAAAAAATAAGCAATGTAACTAAACAAATTGTTTAAGTTTGTTTTTGTTTAAATCACTAAATAAATAAAATTTATGATGAGCAACTTGTAAATCGATTTTATAATTTCAATAATTTTTGTAAACCAACCTATCAAAAATGTTCCCTTCCTAAAACTGTCAAATACTTTTAAGATGAAAAAACTTTTCCGTGCAAAGTCATATTCCAGAGAATTCCAAAGCTGCGGGGAGTTATTAAGTCACATGGAGTAAGTTAATCATAGATGCATTAATTTTTCGTAAGGTTGGTTGAAATATCACAATCTTCTCATAAGAAAAAGTGGTAAGTCAATGATTTATTTAGTTATTATATAGAACTAAACTTAACTGAATTGTGGTTTCCCAAAAACAATCGTTGACTTCATTCATTTGTCAAATTCTAAAATATTTCCAAAAATTTAAAAATTAATGGTTTTAACTTCGTTCTTTGTCAAAATCTCTACAATGAAGATAAAAATGACCATTAGAGAGTGTTTGCAACTAATGCTTTGATAATGTAGACCATGAAGATAAAAATGACCATTATATAGTATTTGCAACTAATGCTTTGATAATCTGTCTAAATTATAACTTGAACTGTATTTAATAACTACACAGGTAGGCGAGCCGAACCAGGATCACCAGTGTTGGGAGAGGCCCGAAGACATGGACACACCTCGCAATGTCTATAAAGTAGACACACAACATCCTGGATCAGACGTTGCTGCAGAAACTGCTGCAGCGCTTGCAGCCGCCTCCATAGTTTTCCGTACAACGGACAGTAGTTATTCTCAGCAACTCCTTCAAACTGCAATACGGGTATATTAATTACATCTACTGAACTTCAAACATAATATACTGATCCTTTGTAACGTCTTCCTTTTTTAATCTTACCGACGAATTTACTGTTTGGTGAGGTCAGGTGTTTGATTTCGCGGATAAATACAGAGGATCTTACAGTGATTCTCTAAATTCGGCAGTTTGCCCATTCTACTGCTCTTACTCGGGATATCAAGTAAGAACTCTTTTGATTAGCGTACCTGTATAAAATAGGTAATAGATGATGATATGATTGTCATGGCACGGGCCTCTGCTTGCAGGACTAATTACTGTGGGGAGCAGCATGGTTGCTAAAAGCCTCGAATAGAGTATCATATTTTAACTACAGTTAGTCAAATGGCCCGTCGCTTGGCGCCGATGATAACGGTAATTTGTTCAGCTGGGATCAGAAGCATTCAGGAGCCAGAATTCTTTTGTCTAAGGTGAAATTATGCACCAACCTAAACACACAGTCGTAATTTTATTGAATTATACCAGCATCATTCTTTCCCTCTGTAATGTTACTATTTACTCTAATTTTGCCTTCGTTGCGTAGGAAGTTCTATTAAGAAATATACAGTCCCTTAGCGAATACAAGAGCCATTCGAACAACTTCATTTGCTCTCTCGTGCCTGGAACACCATCTTCGCAGGCGCAATACACACCAGGTAAAGCTTCATGAAAACTAAAAGTACTCACGTTCAGTATTCACACTGAAAGTTACAGTCCCTTAACGAATACAAGGGCCATGCGGACAACTTCATTTGCTATCTCTTGGCTGGAACAACATCTTCGCAGGCGCAGTTGCGCAGTATATATCAGGGCATTTTTATGTCGATGGTTGATTTCTTAAATATTTCGTAATCAATGCAGGGATATGGAAGTGTTTAATTATTTGGTTCTGATTATGTTTAATTATTTGATTCTGATTATGTTTGTTTGATTGCCGAATATTGGAAATTCTCAATTAATTTAAATTCGGAGTGGTAGTGTTATTTGGACTCAGCTCAGCTTTATGTTGATTGTAAATATAAGATTTAATTATGAGAAAATCCGTAATACTTTTTTAACGATTAGATTTTGAAATATTCCTAATATAAATTAACAATTAGGAATTTTGATGATTAGAAAAATTAACAATGATTTAAATCAAAGCCATCAAATTTTAAAATAGTCCCAAAATACAACTAACTAATTAGATCATTACTATCCTACCTTTCAACTTAATTTATTTATCTGAAGTTTTGCAGGTGGACTGCTATTCGAAATGAGTGATAATAATTTGCAATATGTGACGACCACAACTTTCCTGCTTTTCACTTATGCAAAATACTTGACCGCTGCCCACCAAGTGGTGACATGTGGGGGCGTCACAGTCACTCCAACCCTAATACGCACTCTTGCTAAAAGACAGGTATAACCACCAAGTATTGTTTGTTATGGCTTTTGGGCGCAAAGAGTACTGCTAGGCCTATTGGTGATGATATATTATGAAATATATAGGCGTCGTTGTCTACTGAGGTTACAAATTTTATTTTTATGTATTTTATTTTTATGTTAGTTTTTTTTGGAATTTGGTTAAAAAAATTAAAAATTAAAATGTCCGCGTGTTTAATATTTCATATGAAATTAAAATTACAAATTATAATAATATTAAATTTTTAAATTTTTAAGAAATTGTGTGAAATTTTATCATTATTTTACTAAAATTTCTATAATTTTCTAAATTGATTTACTAAACTAACATATATATATATTTAACAGGTGGACTACATACTGGGAGACAATCCACTGGGAATTTCATACATGGTGGGCTACGGTGCCAAGTTTCCGGAGCAAATACATCATAGGGGCTCCTTGTTGCCTTCCATTCACATGCATGCGCAGAAGATTTCATGCAACGATGTTTTCGAGGCGTTGCATAGCAACGGTCCCAACCCAAACATACTGGTTGGTGCTGTCGTTGGAGGCCCCGACAACAGTGACCACTTCCTTGATGACCGCAAGGACTATGCGCACTCTGAACCCACCACTTACATCAACGCTCCACTGGTCGGCTCCCTCGCTCTTATATGTCACAGTTCTCTTCCTAGTTTTAGCCGCTGTAGCAACAGTCAATATTCCCGCCGTCTTGTTGTAGCAGCAGTCAATATTCCCGCCGTCAAGAGAACCCAACCACCTAGGAAGAATTGACCAGCATTATTTGCCCGAACAAACACGAACCCTGCCATAACCACCACATGGTGCCTTCACAATCCTGTCCAAGCCGGATCTCATGCCGAGTCTTTGCTGTTGGAACCCTTCCAAGAAACTAGGCCAACTTAACCCCAACAACAACTGACAACCAAAACGGGGAGGGCCGAAAACAATTCTTAGACCAAAATCACGCAACCAAAAACCCAACACCACGATAGAAATGAACAGGTAAAGGAAAACCATAGTCGTGAAATTCAACTGTGTAATATCCCTCCCTTTAATAATAAATAATAAATAATAAAAACAATAATATAATAATAAATAAAATAATACAAAATAATAAATATAAAAAAATAAATCACTTAATATATAATAAAAATAATAATAAATAATATTTAAAAATACACAAGAAAATAAAAAAAAATAATAAAAATAGTAATAACTACACTAAAGCTCTAAATAAGAATAAATAGTAATAAAACAAAGAAAGCAATAAAAAGAATCAGTAAAGTTATCAAAAAGAAGAAAATAAAACAAGAAAGTTAAAAATCAAAAGAAAAGTAAAGAAATAAAACAATAAGACTAAAAATCAAGTTGCATGTAGACACATGGAGTGTGTGCATGCGGTTCCCCATCCAATGTTGTTCTATTTAATAGATGGTGAGGAAGATGAGAGGCATTCTGGCATTCCATCATTCCGATATTCTATCTTTCATTCTCTTGGGAGAATGGTATACTAAGACTTAGGAGCACTAGTAGTAGTTGTTGATTGAGGGCTCGGGGGTGGCTAGTTGTAGCAGAATCCTGTACAATTGAGCCTACAGTTGGGAGGAGAGTCGTCCCCAAAATCTTGTAATCATTTGGCAGACTGCAATTACAGGTAATATAGGTGAGTTAATTTGTAAGTATTTGTTTTTCATTAAGACATTAATGTTAGTTTACTTTGTGCTGTTACATATGGTATCAGAGCGGGTTAAACCCTTAGGGCCTATGGGCATCCGGAAATTTACTTTGTTGGAAATTTTAATTTGACTTGTTTTAAAGTTACAGGTTGATTACTTCCAGGAGGCGGCATAATTTTTTTCAAACCCTCTCTATGCCGTAAAAAAATATTTATCATTGAATATTGGCTTTCAGTTATGCACTTTCATGCTTGCCTCTTTGCACATTTTGGAGTTTGGATGATCCGTAGTTCTAACTTTCTCTCTATGCTTTATTTCTAGAACTGGATCATTTCTTGAACTGTTCCTTTACCAGTTAATTTTGTCATCGTTCATCAAAAATATAGAAACATATCAGTAAGCTGTGCAGTTATTTTTTCAGACTCATTTTGCAGATACGTTGGTCAAGCATGCACTGATTAGCGTTTCACCGAATATCCCATTCTCTAAGCATCATAATTTGCTTCATTAATAAATATAGGGTTTCTGAGTCCGATGGATAGGATCTCTTCTGAGCTATAATTGAGCTGTAATTGTGCCTGAAAGCTTGCAGTTTTGGTGTTGCTGGGCTACATTTTATTTTTATTTATTTGTGTTTTCACTGAGGATCGCAATCACTTCATGTCAGCAGCCTTGTCAACCATAAAGCAGACCTTCTGTGACCTGTGCAAATTGAATATTGAGACAAGACCTGTGCAGGCCATGCCTGGACGTGCTCGGCCCTGTAGAGTTATGTTTGTCTAATTTTTCTCTGGGTTATTTTCCATTGCTATTTGCTGAATTAAAGTGCCAGGTGATTTCCTGTTTGTAGTTTTCAGATTTTATTTACCATAGGAAAATTCATCTGCTGGGTTAAATAATTGCATGGGACATTAAATCTGAAACCAGCACTCAAAAAGTAACAAATTTGAAGGCAGTTTTACAAATCTTTATCCAACACACGCTGAACTTTCTAGGCTTACACAACCCAAAATCATTTTCAAAAATGCTTTCATAAGTTTATCATATTTATCATGGAAGAGGGTTCTTTGGTGCTTATAACATGTGAATCGACTTGTTCTTCCTGGTATTATTTCGTTGTTACTAATGGAATCTTTTTGAGCTATATCTCTACATTAAAGATTTTACAATTGATCCCTCTGTAATAAACCAGATTTGTAGAATGGTTCACCATGTAAGGGATTTACTTTCCTGAAATGCTATTGTTTGAACTTTGAACAATATGTCATAACCTTTTGATTGTTCTTCCCATACATTAGATTGGTCAAAATTGTTTTTAATTTCTTCTTTAAATTCAATCAACCGTCAATTATGCTATGGCAGCCAAGTCTGAATAGAACTCCTGCAGTCTTTTCAACTTTTTAAACTCAACCCTTCAACGGAACCGTGATGCGTTTACCCTGCGCCACTCTGAAAACAATCTATGAATTTTAAAATAGTAAAACAATCTAAATACTGAGCATGATTAGCTTTAGTTTACCTCCTTCAATGAAATAGTTTTTAAAGTAATGCCTTCCGCAATAAGCATTTTTTTTAACAATACATTTGGCAGAGGAATAAGCATTTTTTTAACAATTTTCTGAAAACATTTTAGAATATCATGTGTTGTTAGAAAACAAACATTTATTTAACAAAAAAGTAGCTAATCTTAATTAATTTTTTTTTTTTTTTAAATTTTATGGTTTCCTTAATTAGCTGCTCTGCAAACACTTATGAGTAATAGTTTCTTGTGTTTGTGCTTTTGTGCTAAAAACATTATTTCTGAGTTTAGTGCTATTTTTTGATATCTTGGGCTGATTCTCACAAACGGCTTGTGATAATATCCTTTCATGCCTATCATATGGAAAAATCATACTTTATAACTCTAAAATTAATAAGAAAGAAGATGCTATATCCTTAAAGAGTAACAACAAATTTCTGTAGTATTGATGCTATCCAAAAGCACTTGAAGGTTTTTCAAATTATTCTGCGGTGATTGAAGACTGGTATGATTTTGGTTTAAAAAAAAAAAAAAAACTCGGGAGTGCCCTGGATCAACCTCACAGAAGAGGAAGACCTAAGGGAACCATGCAACTGTAAAAGATTTGAGGAATCTACGAAGGAACCTTTGTGCCCCGTATTTCTTTCATTATAAAATACGCATTAATACATAAGGATGTGGACAATGAAATTATCAGTTATCCCACGACTGTTCCCAAATTGCAGATACATAAAAGCATTGTATCGTAACTGCGAGATATTTCACCAACAAAAGGCAAGTCGATGTGGGTTTCGTATTTTCTACCAATTTTCCCATGTATCTTAAATTTGGTGGTGCTGATAGAGTTGAAATATTTCCTGTCCTCGTATTTTCCCAAAATGAAGGCATTGCTGCTGGATATCCATTGGTTTGTCTTGTCACTTCAGATTTATTTCTCCCCTTTCTCCCCTTTCTACGCTTCCATCCTGAAGTAGTTTCAGTTTGCATTTCATATCAATGGGTTGAAATAAGATGTTACAGATAGCTGACGTAGGGGCTTACAAGATTTCAGTAGAAAAACCGTTTGTATTTCATGTTCCCGCATGGATTTCGACACCCATAAGCTAATAATGTTTCTGATAAGTGTCTGAAAATATAAATTCTCAGACTCTGTTTTCCGATAAGTGACGGGGATCGGTTTTTCGATTTTGATCTAGCTTATAAGCACCTATAATTTCTCTGTGACTTGGAACTTTAGCAGTATGCACGCAGCAGCACTGATGTATGATTTTTAAATCTTAAATGTGAACCTAGTAGCAGAAAATGTTAGGTTTCCAAACTGATAATGATCATATATAAAAGGAAAGTGATAACCTTACCTGAGTTATAGGGTAAGATCGGGTTTGAAAGATCTTATACGAACACGATTATTCTCAGTGATTTCTGTGAGCAAAAGTTTGTTGGCAAAGTCTGTGACTGCTTTTTCTAGTACTTCCTATTGGAATCTCTTTCCAATAAGTAACAGAAGACAAGTTGGCTTTTAAAAGATAGATTTTCTAAATTGGTTATCTGTTTTCCCTAAATCTCCTCAGTATTATTTTTATATACCATTTTCGAAGGCTGTCTTTGGGATGCAAGTTACAGGGGCTTATGCAAGGCTTTGATGTCCTAACAATTTCAATCAAATTCGGAGAGGAGAAGATTGCATGGCGTGAATCGGGTGGAAATAGAAAATAATGATTCGCCAACACGGAAGCGTTAGATCTGATAAATAAGGGTTGTAATACTTCGGTTCCTCGACTATTTCCCTGTGATTAGAAAGGCTCTGAGAGTAAAGAACAAAATTAAAAAATAACAACCAACTTTTCTTAAACTTGTAGGTTGTTTTGATTTTGTTGATTGTGGGTCGATGTATGATTTTTAAATCTTAAATGTGAACCTAGTAGTAGAAAATGTTAGGTTTCCAAACTGATAATGATCATATATAAAAGGCAAGTGATAACCTTACCTGAGTTATAGGGTAAGATCGGGTTTGAAAGATCTTATACGAACACGATTATTCTCAGTGATTTCTGTGAGCAAAATTTTGTTGGCAAAGTCCGTGACTGCGTTTTCTGGTACTTCCTATTGGAATCTCTTTCTGATAAGTATCAGAAGACAAGTTGGCTTTTAAAAGCTAGATTTTCTAAATTGGTTATCTATTTTCCCTAAATCTCCTCAGTATTATTTTTATATACCATTTTCAAAGGCTGTCTTAGGGATGCAAGTTACAGGGGCTTATGCAGGGCTTTGATGTCCTGGAAATTTCAATCAAATTCGGAGAGGAGAAGATTGCATGGCGTGAATCGGGTAGAAATAGAAAATAATGATTCGCCAACAAGGAAGCGTTAGATATGATAAATAAGGGTTGTAATACTTCGGTTCCTCGACTATTTCCCTAAGATTAGAAAGGCTCTGAGAGTAAAGAACAAAATTAAAAATTAACAACCAGCTTTTCTTAAGCTTGTAGGTTGTTTTGATTTTGTTGATTGTGGGTAGATGTGTGAAGTCTAGAATATGAAAAATGTCAATATCTGTGTGAATTTGAGATAAATAGAGTTTCGGTAAGAAATTGCTTTCTCATATTTTCCTTCAAGAACAACCAATTGACCAAGTTCAACATTTTCAGCAAACGTAGTGTGAATAGGAACAATGTTGATATTTGTTAGTTTGCTTGCATCTGTAGAATTTTGAGATCCTAGTATTGGAGAGCTTGCTTGTTCCACATCTTTTCTTTTCATATTTTCACTTATCTCTTTAAAGACATTCTTGTTCCTGGAAAAGTCCTCCCAAGATTTAGGATCCTGGCAAGGAATATGAAGTTCTGATTTCTTCTGCTTTAACTCTAACTCATCATTCGTTTTGGTCACTAGCATTTGGGCTGTTGTTTCCACTGCTCTCTACTTCGTCTCCGCAGATTCTACATTCTCGTTGGTGTCAATTATATTGATGGTTCCCTCAATGTTTTTAAAATTTGATAAACAATAGGTAATTTCACTTTTCTTTTCCAAATTCGTGACCTCATTTTCTTGTTCTATTCGAACAAGAATTTCATTTCTTCCAGGTTTCCTTATACAATCTCTTATTAATATGCAACCTCTGAAGAATAAAGGACATATCAGGGATGAGGAACTCAATAATTTTTTAAGTTGGCTGAGAAATTTGATAATGCCTTAATCCATGAATAATAAACATTTTTGCAGTCTTGTGTTATATGGGTTTCGTTGGAGTGCTTGCGTTTTGCAGATGATTTTCGGTCTTGTATAATCAAGGTTTATCTTAGATCGTTGAGGTTTTCAGATTGGAGAAGACCGAAGCTTTTATGACAACATTATCTTTGTGGCTCTTTATATATGCAGTTTCTACCAGTGAAATGTTTCATCACTAATATTGTGGGCCCTTTGCT